>VMBQ01004214.1:0-43482 GCA_007657795.1 Dreissena rostriformis | reverse complement strand
TTTTTTTTTTTTTTTTTTTTTTTTTTTGTCTTTCGGGTACTAGAACGGAGAAATGAACCGAAATAAACGAAAATGAACAAATTTTTTTTTTTTTTTTTGTCGACCCCAATAAAAAGTTTAGGGTCGGCGCCGATTCTAGAGACACGGTCGGGCGACCGGAAACGGACCTATTTTTTTTTGGCCTAAGGAAATACGTTCGGGAATGAAAATGTAACTGGTATTCTATTATTTGCATGCTTTTTGTTATTGAAGTCACTGGGCTTTATTGAAAATAATGTAGTTGCCATTAGGGATAAATCTAGAGTGAAATAGCAGTTTGCTGCTCCCTGCTCCTTTTTCGTTCACCCCTCTTGCCCCATAAGGTTGGTCAAACAAAAATGTAAAAAAAATGTTGAAATCTACACTATTTTGGCATAACTTGAATTGGTCAATGAATATATATGGCTTTTACACCAATGTACAAATGCTATACTGAGAAATTCCATAGATATATGAAATTGTTTAATGACGTCACTAGCGTGGTAACATATTCACCCTGTCCCTTTGAGCAGCACCCCGTACCAATTCGTATCTTCGTTGATCTTTCATTATTCAAATGTGTGTCCATTTTGCGAAACTACCGGTACATTTAGAATCTTTACTTTCATGTTGTTCTAGTTTTTTACTTTCATGTTGTTCTAGTTTTGTTTTTTTATGTCGAATCTGCGTTTGTAAAATTGTGTTTCTGAGATGAATTTTTTTTTACATTAGAAATAAAATAAAATAAACGTGTTGTGTTGTTTTATTTAAGAAAAAAAAAGAAAAAAAAGATGAAGGTAATTTGATCCATAATGATTCAACTAATTGTATTTGTTATTTTTCAGTATATTAAGATTTGTTGCTATGGGGAGAGGTTTGGAGAGGGAGAGTGGTTTAATATCCACAACTACTTATTATTTTGTGAATAACATCAACTTTTTATGTACCTTTTTATGTCATTGAAACGACACTCTTTTCTATGGAAAAAACATGTGTATATCCACCTTTGATTAGTTACCTTGTAGTAGACTTCCAAAGTTGTTTTATATGGTTTATGCTGATGGCAAGCACTTGCCCTGTCTGTGGGAACACTTTTGTTTATTAAACTTGTAGTAGAAATCCAAAGTTTTGCTTTTTATCTTATTTCAGCTGAAGGCAAGCTAACTTGCCCGGTCTGCGAGAAAACATTCCCGTACGCCTCGGCCTTCGAGAGACACATGCAAGTCCACACGGATGACAGACCACATAGATGTCCGGTGTGCAACAAGACGTTCAAACGACCGTATCATCTGAAATCGCATATGGTCACACACATTATAATGAAAAAGGCATTATAAGAAAGGCCGTTACCAAAGTGGTTTGTGTCAGAATGTGTTACAGAGTTGGAATTGTCGAGGCCCGTCAGTGCACCATGTTACTTTCGGTTGACGTCTTTACCTCGTGCACTCAAAACTGTGTAACACGAGAATATGTGATACCTGAACCGATTGTTCGTGCCTTTCAAACATTGGTGCAAACATAAAATGCTGCAGAGTGCTTAATTTAATAGTTAGACTCGTTTCAAGTGCACAATATTCCTGATGAAATTTGCGAATTAAATGGACCGAAGTCGCAAATAAACTCAAACTTTAAAATTGACATAATGCACACTTGGTTGCACATGATCAAATAAGAAAATACGCTGAGGAATGCTTTGTATGCCCCCGAAGGTGGGCATATAGTGATCGCTCTGTCCGTCTGTCTGTCCGTCTGAAATTCCGTCACACTTGCGTTTAGGTTTCGAAAAATGTGGAAAAACACTTTGCGTTTAGGATAAGACACATGTGGAAAAAGGGGGCATATGTCATCCTATCGTGACAAGCCTTGTTGAAACGGTTTTTTACTATGTGTATATATATAATATACATATTCGCTGGACCAATTTGAAAATAATTTAAATAATTATTACCATTTTACTATAAAAACACTGCCTATTATAATTAAGTAAACCGGTTACGAAATAAAACGTTCCACCTACTCAAGCGCGCTTTAGAATTATTTCAGCTAATTGGTATTAGTCGGGAATTCAATGATTGTTCTCCCAATATCCCATGTAAACACATGTATCAAAAACCACAATTAACAGTAAAAGATGAAAAGACAATTTATTTGGTTTGTAGAAAAAAAAAATTCTATTACGTGTTTTATATTTTGTAAGCTCATCTCATCTTGATGAAAGTTGGTCAGAATGTTTTTTTGGAACGAGTTAGAATTTGGGTCAAATGCGTCCCAAAACTAGGTCACCGGGTCAAATCTTAAAACAACTTAGTTACCAAGTTAATAGCCACATGTATGACTCAATCTTGATAATGCTTGGTCAGAATGTTTACTTTCACCAAACCATGGTCGCAATGGAATCAGCGTCATGTGCTTTCAAAACCTTGGTCACCAGGTCAAATCCCAGAAAAGCCTCGTTACCATTCTAGAGGCCAAATTTATGAATCAATGTAGATAAAACTTCAGAATTTATATCTTGAAAATATCAAGGCCGAGTTGAGATCTAGGTCACTGCTATTTGTAAAAATATGTGAACACTAGAAATCACATTTGAAACTCACTCATTATGAAACGTGGCAAGAATATTGAAACAAAATGTATTATGATAGCTGGATTGAGTTTAAATATATTGTGATTTGTTTAAAAACATGGATCCCAGGTGTTGGTTTGTTCTATTGTGAAACCTAGTCAACACTACCTACCCAGAACTGTAAAGTGTCTTAGGGTCACATGTGAGGGCCTTTTGTCCTGTTGACTATGTTTTATTCTTGAAGTATTTGTTTATGTTTAGCTTGTTAAATTCTCACTTGCATATTTTAAATATGGCTTTTGTTAAGTGTTTACTATGATTTGTTGCTAGAATAAAAAAAAATATAATCTTAGGATTTTGTGTATACAACTCTTTTGTGTGTTTAGTCTATAAAACGAAGCTTCTTTACATTGGGAAATGTCCCCATCCACCTGCCCTGTTCATTGACGTATGAGTATCCATTTTAAAGTCGATTTATTTGCTTTCAGCTGAAGACCAACTGAGTTGCCCGGTCTGTGGGAAAACATGCGCGTATGCCTCCGTATTAGAGAGACACATGCAAGTCCACACGGACGACAGACCACATCGATGTCCGGTGTGCAATAAGACGTTCAAACGACCGTTCCATCTGAAGACCCACATGGTCACACATATAATTATGTGAGAAAGGCTCCTAAAAAGTTCAAATTATCGAGTTAGGGAAGATGATTTAAGAAAGGCTCCTTCCAAGTTGAAAATGTCGAGTGAGGGAAAATGATGTAAGAAAGGCTCTTACCAATTTGGAATCGTCGAGTCACTACTTGACTTGTTGTAATATGTAAGCCGATATATCAGGATACACAACAATTCGACATCGCACCATGGCATGTGTATCTATCAAAGGTAGATACGTCATCGGGCTCAACAGATGTGTGTAAAAACAGGGCTTTCTCGAAATGGTCGATTATCACACTAGAATAAACAAGAACTTTAATTCACGTGTGTTTTCAGTAACGTCAGTTACGTACGGTTAACGTCTATACATTTATTAAAAATTTTATGTAACACGGAAATATATGAATTTTGTACCGATTGTTCGTGCCATGAAAAAATGGATTAATGAAAATAAAATGCTTCTGTTGCTGTAAATATACATGTAACAATATGTTTGCTTTCATCTTTGCGACAAATATTTTTGTGTACTATCCTGTTCAACCTGAAAAATAAAACTCATAACCGTCCTAAAAAAGTTGATCGTGGGTTCAATAATCCTCCTAAACAACTGAACAGTATTTTGAATTGACGGTTCAATTATGGGAACTTTATTGACGATGCACGCAGTTACACGACACGCTAAAATAGAGCATATTGTGTTACACGCACAATCATAATATTTTACCCTTTTCTTTTGTATGGTTTTGTAAATTCCATAGGTATATTCTATGTTGACGCTAATGTATTTTCTTTTCAATTTTCAGAGCCGAGTGGATTGCAGTGTATGTTTTGTGGGAAGACGTTTATGTGGGCGTCGTATCTGGAACGCCACATTGTCATCCACACGGGAGAAAGACCACACAAGTGTTCTGTGTGCGGGAAAAGTTTCAACCAGAAGGGAAATTTGACAGCCCACATGGTGACACATTTTGACACAAGCAGTATCACAAATAAGTTTAAAGCATAGAAACATGGAAAATGCCGCATAGTTTGATCCGTTCAATAGAACATTAATAGAATCTTACGGTTGTCAATGTAACACGTGGACACGGAGTAGTATCAGTAATAACGTAAAGAACGACCGTTGAATAAGGATGGACTCATATAGCTTACGTTATAACACAGACGTATTAAAAAAAATCCATAAAATAGAGCAGTTGGAGATCTCAAAAACCCGAATGGTAGTTCAATTGGAGACGAGTCGGTCAAATCAGTGAGAATTTTAAGTGTGATCGGCAGAACAAAGATGGATGGGAAACTGTGTAGCTCACGAATGATTCATTTGTAGTAGAAATTGGTAATAAATTTTGACCACAAGGATAGAGAAACGGAATGTTTTGTAAAAAAAAAACATTTTTCATTTAGTGTGTTATATTTTGTAAAACAAACCGATCTTGAAAAAACTTAGTCAGAATGTTTTCTTCGAATCTGGATCACATGCATCCTAAAACTAGGTCACCAGGTCAAGTCAAAAAAACACTTTGTTAGCGCGATAAGAGCTACATTTATTACTAAATCTTGGTTAAACTTGGTCAGAAGTTTTAGCATCACCAAACCTTGGCCGAAAGTGAATCAGGTTCACGTGATCCAAAACAGATGACGCAATCTTGTTGATGAAACTGGTTCAGAATGTATATAATGACAATATCGAGACCGAGTTCAAATCTGGGTCACGTGCTATAGTTAAGCCGTATGAACACTCTAGAAATCACATTTCATCGTGCAAAGAATATTAAAAAATATGTTCTGATATAAGGATAGATTATAAAATCAGTGTGCTTTGTTAAAAAAAACATTGCTCCCAGGTGTTGGTTTGTTTCATTGTGAAACCAAGTGAAACACTACCTGCAAAGAACTTTTAAGTTCCTTAGGGTCACAGGTGAGCGCCTTAGGGCCTTTTGTCCTGTTGACTATGTTTAATTCTTGCAGTATTACTTGATGTATAGCTTCTTATGTTCAAGCTTGCATAATTCAAATGTTGCTTTTGTTAAGTGTGTTCTTAGCATTGTGTGTATAACATTTAGTTATTGATGTGTGTGTAGTCGTTACTAAATTTAATCAGAACAATTAAACTTATAATCGTCCTAAAATGTTGATCGTGAGTTCAATAATTCTCCTTAACAACTGAACGGTATGTTAATTTGTATGTTTGATTGTATACACTTTAGTGACGATACATGCAGTAACACCATAGTCTACACGCTTTATTAGAGAATAAACATGCACAATCATTATCGTTTACACCTTTTTTTATGGTTTTGTAAATTCCATTGTTAGATACTTTGTTTACGCTAATGTTTTTCTTTTCTATTTTCAGAGCCGGGAGGATTGCTATGTTGACGCTAATATTTCTTTTTTCTTTTCAATTTTCAGAGCCGAATGAATTGCAGTGTAGGTTTTGTGGGAAGACGTTCATGTTTGCGTCATATCTGGAGCGACACATCGTCATTCACACGGGAGAAAAACCGCACAAGTGTTCAGTGTGCGGGAAAAGTTTCAACCGGAAGGGAAGCCTGTCATCTCACATGGTGACACACTTTGACATAAGTTGTATCACAAATAAGTTTAACCCATAGAAACATGTATAATGCCGCATAGTTTGATCCGTTTAATAGAACATTTAAAGAATCTGACGGTTGTCAATGTAACACGTGGGCACGGAGAAGTATCAGTAATAACGTAAATCACTACCGTTGGACAAGGATGGTCTCATATAGCTAACGTATTAACACAGACTTATTTCTATACAAAAAATCCATAGAATGGAGCAGGTGGAGATATCTACAACACGAATGGTAGTACAATTGGAGACGAGTCAAATCAGTAATAACCTAAAGAGTGATCGGTAGAACATAGATGAATGGGAAACTGTGTAGCTCACAAATGATTCATTTGTAATTGAACTTGGTAATAAAGTTTGATCACTAGGATAGAGAAACGGAATGGTTTGTTGAATAAACATTTGCCATTTAGTGAGTTATATTTTGTAAAATTAACCGATCTTGTTAAAACTTGGTCAGAATGTTTTCTTCGAATCTAGATCACATTCATCCTTAAACTAGATCACCAGGTAAAATCTAAAAAAATTGTAACTTAATCTTGATTAAACTTTGTCAGAAGTTTTACCTTCACAAAACCTTGGCCGAAAGTGAATCAGGTTCACGTGATCCAATACAGATGACGCAATCTTGTTGCTGAAACTTGTTCAAAATGTTTATCTTGACAATATCGAGACGAGAACAGATCTGGGTCGCGGTCTATAGTTAAGCCGCGTGAGCACTTTAGAAATCACATTTGTAACACAGTCATTATGAAACGTGCAAGGAGTGTTAAAACAAATATCTTATGATATCTGGATGGATTTTAAAATCAGTGTGCTTTGTTAAAAAACAATGCTCCCAGTTGTTGGTTTGTTTTATTGTGAAACCAAGCGGACACTACCTGCATAGAACTGTTCCCGAGGGTCACAGGAGAGCGCCTTTTGTCCTGTTGACTATGTATTCTTTCAGTATTATTTTATGTATAGCTTGTTATTTTCACGCTTGCATAATTCAAAGGTTTCTTTGTTAAGTGTGTACTTAGCTTTTTTGTTGGAATAAATAATTATAAACTACTTAGCATTTTGTGTATACCACTTAGTTATTTATGTGTGTGTGTAGTCATTAACACATTTTATCAGAAAAAAAACTCAATCGTTTTGGAATGTGAATCAAGGGTTCAATTATTCTCCTAAACATCTGAATATTATGTTGAGTTGTATGTTTGATTTTATAAACTTTAGTGACGATACATGCAGCTACAGTCTACACGCTTTTTTAGAGAATAAACATGCACAATCATTATATTTTACCCTACGTCTTTTTCGTGGTTTTGTAAATTCCATTGAAATGTTCTACCGGTATGTTGACGCTTATGTTTTGTTTCTTTTTTTCAGAGCCTGGTGGATTGCAGTGCATGTTTTGTGGGAAGACGTTCATGTTTGCGTCATATCTTGAACGCCATATCGTCATCCACACGGGAGAAAAACCGCACAGGTGTTCAGTGTGCGGGAAAAGTTTCAATCGGAAGGGAAACTTGTCAGCCCACATGGTGACACATTTTGACACAAACAGTATCACAAATACTTTTAACGCATAGAAATACGGATTATACCGCATCACAAATAGGTTTAACGCATAGAAACACGGATAATACCGCATTACAAATAACTTTAACGCATATACCGGTAAACTTGGATTATATCGTACCACAAATAAGTTTAACGAATAGAAACATGGATAACATCGTATCAGATATACGTTTAGCGGATAAAAACATGGATAATATCACAAAGTTTGACCCGCTTAATATAACATTAATGAAATCTTCAGCGGTAACACGTAGGTATGGAGAAGTATCAATAATAACACAAAGCACGACCGTTGGACAAGGATGGGCTGATACATGAAACATAATAACACAGAGTTGTATCTAAAAAAAGTGAACCATGGACTAGAGCAGGAGGAGAACTTTACAACCCGAATGGTAGAACACGTGACACGAGGAGAACTTTACAACCCGAATGTTAGTACACGTGACACGGTACACGTGGCACGATTCATAACAGTTATAGCGTAAAACAAAGCTGGAAGGGAAACTTTAAAGCTCAAGATTTATACTTTGGATCACTAGGAAAGAAGGACGGATTCAGAATATCAAAGCTCGAATTATTTAGCATGGATACTAGTGATATCGTTAAGTTATATCCATATACTATTTTGAGATGGAATTTCAACGGCTGAAATAGTGACATACACGGACGAGTGATGTATTTATAAATTCCAGAAAAAACAGCAGCTTTACTCATTCTACACATTACGTGTGATATGTTTCGTTTAAGGGTACACACCTTCTTACGGCCGATTTTTTACAATGACACCAATTCAGTTGAGCAGAATGGACATTAAAACAGCCCACGTAGTGACACACATGGGCACGAGTTGTATTGTGTAGCTGCGTCATTAGTATTTATAAAAGAACGTTTTTCGTAGCACACATGGATGCTTTCTACAGTTTGTGGTTATAATCAAGAGATAATAAGGTCCTTCATTATTTATATTCTGAATAGTTTCTATTTTCCCCAAATCATGTGTTATTGAATGTTTTAAAAACATGTCGAACTTTTAAAAAATTTATAATCTTAACTCGCATTTGTCGATTTATACTGACGACTGGATGAAGTATGTTGCCAGTTAAAATGTGTTTGTTTTTTATGCCACCGGAAGGGTGGCATATAGCTGTTGAACTGTCAGTCCGTCAGTCTGTGCGTCCGTCCGAAATCTTTAACATTGGCCATTACTTTTGCAATATTGAAGATAGCAACTTGATATTTGGCATGCATGTGTATCTCATGGAGGTTAAGGTCAATGTAATCCTTCAAGGTCAAAGGTCAAAAAACAAAATCCAAGGAAAGTGACAAGCTTTAAAGGGAGATAATTTCTATACCTGCCAAATGATAAATATAAATTTTATTTCAAAGCAACGCAGTAGGGGGCATTGTGTTTCTGACAAACACATCTCTTGTTAAAATAATGTTTAGCCTTTTTTCTTGGCTTATTGGTCACCATTTAATAAACGCTTTTTGTATTTATACACATTCATGTTCTTATTGTCTATGTTTTCTTCTATTCAAAGATATTTAATTAAACAAACGTTGTTATACTGTTAAAGCAGTTTTGTATGTTAGACACATTTTCTCATTTGGTAAGAATCTTGTCAGGCATTTGTTCAATCTGTCAGACACGCATGTTTGTGACACGTACAATTTGGAAATTTCTTGTGTCTGACGCTTGTCAGACGTGGTTTCGCACAGTATGCATCAACCTCAAATCAGAATTGAAAACCCAAAAGTCATCAGAACTGTGGAAGTATTTAGCGTTAATATAATTAATGATAATTATTAACATAATTATAACATTTTAGAATTTTGCCTTTTAAGGTGATGGAGGACGCTTCAAGCAGATAAAGAAAACGACCGTTGCGAGAGGCGCCAGCAAGGTGTGCACAGTATGCAACAGGGCCTGCCAATCGCCGACTGCCCTGATAATCCACATGCGCACGCATACCGGGGAGCGACCATACGAATGCGAAACGTGTGGGCGGAGATTTACACAGAGGGCGCACCTGGTCGGCCATAAGATCACTCACATGAACAATGTACGATTTTGAAAACAATATTGTTTAACTGGACATCCGCTTTGGCGCCCGCAATACAACATTCAAGAACAAGCGATAACTTTGAACATAATATGGTGAAAATGGGACATTGGTTAACATGGAATGCTTACCATTTAAATGTTAAGTTTGGACAGGCAACTACCCGAAGGCTGAAATGAGACTATAGTCTTCGTAACCACGTTTGACACATATTTATGTTGTGTATATGTTTGTTTTTATGTTAAAGGGACTTGTTCACAGAAAAATATAATTTTATTAGTTAACTAATCTATGATGTTTTTAAATAGTCGTTACCTATTGTAATAGCAAGAAAACGTTGAATGCCAAATAATGCCTTCTCCAGCACGTCTGGAAACAACAGCTATTGCGCCACCACTAAGTATAATAAGTTAGCAACTTATACACGCTGTGTTAGTATTACACTCATTTTCCAAATTATCGACGAAAAACGTTGCAAACGGTTCATTATTTTACCGAGTTCGAATTGTGATTATTCATTGATGAACGAATAATTTTAAGCATTTTTCTAAGTCAGTTGTGTTATTTCTCGTGTTTAGACATAATGTACAGATTCTTTTATGAATTGTGACATATTTTGAAAATCGTATTTTGCCAAAAGTGAACAAATCCCTTTAAAAGAACATGGCTGTAAAATACACAATTCGATAATTATGGCACTGTATATATTACGGTAAGAATAGGGTTTGCTTGAGAAGTATCTGGTACATGAATGTTACGAATGCCATTTTGTCGCTCTTTTTATGCATATACATGTACATTATATAATCAGTTGTCTGTAAATTTTAATTCGGATTTATCATGTTATTTTCATTTCAAACAATGTGTAGAGAGTCAAGGTTGATAATAACTCGTTATTACAAAGATTTTGCCGTATAACACTAATTTCGTTTTTATGTTTCTTAATTTTTCAATAAACATATTATTCGAGTTATTCACGGTCTTTTTTTTTATTTTCTATCAATTTTAACAAACGTATTAACGTAACGGTATATTCATTTAGTTTTAGACATATGTCACGTGAGGTATGTAAGCAATAAAGTTTTTCACAACTATTCGAATCAACATTATTATGTGCGATTCGTCACGGGGAGGTAGGATCGTAAAAGCGCATTTTCTGTCAAAAGGGATTTAGTCGAATGTGCCCCCTCCCCTCTAACTGAAACCATGTTAACCGTGATAAATTATTAAGAGTTCGTTAAGTATGTTTCTCAATCGTCTCGCTTAGATACATATGTCGTTTCATGAAGCTTTTTTCTGCTAAGGAACTAGTATTTACGACCTGGGACAGCGGAATTGTGACATGATTTAATGTGGAACGTAACTCTAAACACATTTTACCTATCGTGTGTACCCGCTGGAACGAATATATGCGAATACACGCTGATTCATAATCTGTTATAAGAGCTTACTTGCAGAGCTATTGCAGTTAATTTTGGGCGATTCGAATCAAGGTCACATCACTTTTTCAAAACTAATCTGCAAATGAGGCCTGGTCCGATAAAGGTCAATGTCACTCTTATTAGCTCGGCTGTTTTCGAAGAAAACCCGAGGTATTGTCATAGCCAGCTCGTCCTTCCGCGTCGTCGTCTGAAAACTTTAACATTGGCCATAACTTTCGCTATATTGAAGATAGCAACTTGATATTTGGCATGCATGTGTATCTCATGGAGCTGCACATTTTGAGTGGTGAAATTTCAAGGTCATCCTTTAAGGTCAAAGGTCAAAACTATATTTTTTTTTTGGTTTTTCATGTGTATCTCATCGACCTGCACATTTTGAGTGGTGAAAAGGTCAAGGTCAATGATGAACTTTAAGGTCAAAGGTAAAAAACAAACAAAATCCAAGCACCCACAGCCGAGCGTTGGCACCCGCTATGCGGTGCGCTTGTATTAAGAATAGAAACAACCGTTTCCGCTAAATAACTTGAGTTTTGGATGGAGGCTTTGACATTTTGTGCGTAGATTGCTTAAATTGAGACCATGATTGTATTTGCACACATATTTAAATGCATGTTAATGTTTTAAGCAAAACGTTCAAAACATTATTTTATGTAATTTATCATGTTTACCGTTTGGTTTAATTGGTATTGTTTATCCATGTAAATTGCAAGTAAATGGTATTATTCACGGTATAAGTTAAAATCAATTTTGTATATAGATTTGCAATACAATAAACGATGTTCATATTAACGCACCCACGCATGTTTTTTTTTGTATTGCATTGTTTGTAAGGGGTGATCATTTGAACAGATGCTACATAACGAAACATTGTTTTACTGCTTGGCCGTTCAAGTAGAATTCTCTACATAAAACACCTGTACGAGCTGTAGATTCTCACATCTGTTCGAACTACAATTACGCCCCCCCCCCCCGACAAAATCGAATCAGACTGGCAAACCAAGTCATGAAAACGTGGAGATATTGAAAGAGTTTACGCAGTTATACTTTTAAATTTTATATTAAAGGTCGTGAAACCCCAAAACGGAAAAAGAAAAAATCGGCTGACAGCACCCAAAAAACGGAAAAGAAAAAAACAGCTCCCAGCAAGGTGTGCGACGTATGCGGTAAAGCGTTCCAATCGACACGGTCACTGGATACCCATATGCGAACGCATACCGGAGAGAAACCGTACGGCTGTGAGACATGCGGGCGAAGATTCACACTGGAGACGCAATTGGTCGCACATTACATCTTCCACACGAAAACCATAAGATTTGGAAAGTGATCACATTTGACTTGGGCATAAGATTGATTGCCCGCAACAACTCATAAAAGGAATCAACGATTTAAACATATGCCATTGAGTCAGTATCATTGTTTAATGTAAACATGGGAGCTTGGCTTAGAAACTTTTTACATATTCCAGAAAAAAAAGAGAAACCAGCTGTGCTGCTAGATTCATACACTTTTGAAAGAGATTTCGAAATGGAAACGTTGAACATTGAAATGTTAACATGGGCACCCGGTCGACAAACTTGCTTGATTTCTATTTTAAATTCATTGTTTTATTGACTATACTCTGAGTAACCACTTGGGAAAATATCTAAGTTTTATATTTTTATTTTTATGTAAAAGACAGGTAACTTTAAAGAGAAGCAAGTATATATGTATATACGTTTATTTGTAAAATTAGTTACTATTCCTTCTTGCAATTATTGTTTTAATTTGTGTTAATGTCACATATATTTTTATTCGGTTTTTGAACGAAGTTTAAAATTCTGGTTATCAAATTTGGAGATGGCTGACTAGCGTTTGTTCGGCATCATTGATTTTCATGGAGGCTTATCACTGAAATTTTGTATAATTAATTTTCCTTCTTGCAAAAGTGGTTATTTGTCCTTGTTGTTTATGTCAGCTATATGGTATACGAGGTTGGTCAACGAAGTTGAAAATTCTGGTTATTAGCTTTGTAGGTGGCTGACGGGCGTTCGTATGGCATTATTGGTTTTTCATGGAGGTGTAGCACTGAACTGTTGATGTGTATGTATATTGCCTGCATAAATATCACTGGATTGCATTTTGGGGCCAGTCTGACCAAGGTCACTGTAACTAAAAATAGAGTAACATCTGCTGGTTTTCCGATCAATAACTTTAGTTTACATTGACCAATCTTGATGAAACTTTGGATATAGCCAGCTTGTAAAACAGACTTATATGTGGATTGTATTTGTTTCTAGTTGATCAAAGTCAATGTTACTTAAATAGAAAAAGGTTTCCGCTGAATACAATTTGTTTGGATGAAGGTCGTGTGCGGTAATTTTGTGTTCAGGGAGCTTACTTGCGAATCTTTTGCGGTAATTCGAATGTAGGTCACATCACAAAAAACGTTTATGCTCAAAATTTTGAGTTTGCATGGTTGTTTGAGCTGGAAATGTGTACTGGTAGTTTATTCTTAGCTATTTTGGGATTCTACTCCGTTCAAGGTTCCTGTAACTAAACAATTTCCCAGTCATCAACCTGAGTTTTATGGGGGTGTTTTGCTAAACTATAGTGCGTAAGTAGATAACATGGAGGCCTAGTTTTGGACTTGCATTTTAGGCCTTTCGAATAAATGTCAAT
Source organism: Dreissena rostriformis (assembly GCA_007657795.1). Classification (NCBI taxonomy): domain Eukaryota; kingdom Metazoa; phylum Mollusca; class Bivalvia; order Myida; family Dreissenidae; genus Dreissena; species Dreissena rostriformis. Next base: position 29,910 of record VMBQ01004214.1, on the reverse strand, counting down.
GTCATTCTTACTAAGAATAGCAAAAAACAACACTGTTATCGCTAAATTAATTGAGTTTGAATGGGGGCATTTCGTTGAATTTTCGGGTGAATATTACTTACATTGAGACAAATATATTAGCAGCACATATTTAAATTTATGTTTATTAGTCAGCAAAACGTTGAAAATATTATTTCTTGTAATTGATAATGTTTACCGTATAGTTTTTATTGGTATTGCTTATATTTGTCAATTTTGCAAATAAATGGTATTATTCACTAATTGACAATGTTAACAGTTTAGTTTAATTGGTATTGTTAATATTTGATTATTTGCAAATAAATGGTATTATTCACTAATTGACAATGTTAACAGTTTAGTTTTTAGTGGTGTTGTTTATATTTGATTATGTGCAAATAATTGGTATTATTCACTAATTGACAATGTTAACAGTTTAGTTTTAAGTGGTATTGTTTATATTTGATAATGTGCAAATAAATGGTATTATTCACTAATTGACAATGTTTACAGTTTAATTTTAATAATCCCCCCGCAAAAGGCGGAGGGAAATTGTTTTGGCGTTGTCCTTCCGTCCGTCCGTCCTTCCGTTCGTCCTTCTATCCGTCCGTCCGGCACTTTTGTGTCCGGAGCCATATCTTGGAAGTGCTCTGGCGGATTTCATTGAAACTTGGTATGAGTATATGTATGGATAAGAGGATGATGCACGCCAAATGGCATTGTACACCATCTGTTAATAACGGAGTTAAGGCCCTTAGTATATATTCTGTATCAATTCAGCATCTGGGGGTATACATCACGTCTGTGACAAATCTCTAGATTGGCGGGGGATATCAATTCAACAAATTTGCTTTTTGGTATTGTTTATATTTCATTATTTGCAAATGAATGGTATTATTCACTAATTGACAATGTTAACAGTTTAGTTTAATTGGTATTGTTTATATTTCATTATTTGCAAATAAATGGTATTATTCACAAAATGACAATGTTAACAGTTTAGTTTAATTGGTATTGTTTGTATTTGATTATTTGCAAATAAATGGTATTATTCACTAATTGACAATGTTTACCGTTTAGTTTTAATTGGTATTATTTACATTTGTTAATTTGCAGGTATTCACTTATTGATAATGTTCACCGTTTAGTTTGAATCGTTATTTTTTATATTTGATTATTAGCAAATAAATAGTATAATTAACCAATTGGCAATGTTTACAGTGTAAATAAATAGAATTATTGACGATTTAAGTTCTTTGTAAATTCATTTTGTATATGGAGTTGCAATTGTTTAAACGGATGTTCATATTAACGCACTCACGCACGTTCTTTGTTATTTGTATTGCCTTTTATGTAAGAGGTGTTCATTTGAACAGATGCTTTCATAGCAAAAAATTGTTTTACTGATTTGACGTTGTAATAGATTTCTCTTCATTTAATACCGACAAGCTGTAGACATATCTCTGATTTTTATATCTGTTTGAACTACATCCCCCATCCCCCCCCCCAAAAAAAAATGACAGAAAAAAAAAGAAAACATAAATAAATAAAATAAATCAAAATGTTAAACCAAAATGTAGAGATCTTTTAAGAATTCACACACTAACACTTTTAAATTTTATATTAAAGGTAGTGAAACTCCAAAAACGAAAAAGAAAAATACCTCTGCTGCCAGAAAGGTGTGCGACGTATGCAGAAAAGCGTTCTGTTCGACGCGAGATTTGGAGGTCCACATGCGCACGCATACCGGTGAGCGACCGTACGGCTGCGATACTTGCGGGCAGAGATTCTCCCTTAAGATGCACTTGACAGCCCATAACATCTATCACATGAAACACCCTTGATTCTGATAAAAACAGCATTTTACTAGGACATAAGATTCGTTGCCAGCAAAAGCTCAAGAGATCTATCAACGATTATAAACATATGTCATTGAGACATGTGTTGAGATGACTGTTAACTGTAAACATGGGAGCTTGGCCTAGAAGATTTCTGGATGGGAAAGAAAAAAATGAATGAGAAACCCGCTGTGCTGCTTTAGTGTTACGATTTTAAAGGCAATGTGAAAGGAAAACGTTGAACATTGGAATTTTACATGGTCCACAAACTTGCTTGGTGTTTATTTAAAATTATTTTTTGTGTTGACTATACTCTGTATTGAACACTTGGAAAATGTGAATGTTTCATAATGTTATTTTTATGTTTAAAAAGTCAGGTAGCTTTAAAAAGGCGCAAGTTATATATACGCATTTTTGTACGAGTAAGTTCATTTGTAAAATTAATGAATGTACCTTCTTGCAAACATTGATTATGTTGTTTTTTGTTGTTGTTTTTTTCGTAAGATATATTTTTATCGAGTTTTTTTTTGTAAGAAGTAAAACATTCTGGTTATAAGCATTGGATTTGGCTGACGGACATTCGTACGGAATCAGCGATTTTCAATTTTTCATGGACGCACAGTACAGAAATTGTGGGTTCATGTAGCTTGCATGCAGTAATATTACTGGATGGGATTTGGGGCCAGTCGGATCAAGGTTACTGTTACATAAAATAAAGCAACTGCTCACAGGTGTTTCCCGGTCACAAATTAAGTTTTCATTGGCAAATCGTGATGAAACTTTGGATATAGCAAGCTTAAAATGAGACTTAGCAGTGAGTTTATTTGTTTTTAGTTGGATCAATATCACTATTACTAAAAACAAAACGGTTTACGCTATCTATTGCAGTAAATTTTGTGCGATTCGAATCATGTGACATCCATGGAGGCATTTCGTTGAAATTTGTGATAAGATAGGTTTCATTAAACCATGATTTTACACTCGTTTTGAATGTATCTTAATAAGAAAGCAAAACGTTGAACACTTTATTTCGTGTTATTGATAATGTTTACCGTTTAGTTTTTTATAAGTATTGTTTATATTTGTTAATTTGCAAATAAATGGTGCTATTCACTTATTTGTAATGTTTACCGTTTTGTTTAATTTGTATTGTTTATGTTTGTAAATGTGCAAATACAAAGTATTATTCACTAATTGACATTTTTTTACAGTTTAGTTTTAATTGGTATTGTTTATATTTGTTAATGTGCAAATAAATAGTAGTATTCACTTATTGGTAATGTTTACCGTTTTGTTTAATTTGTATTGTTTATATTTCTTAATTTGCAAATAAATGGTATTCACGTTGTAATCATGTTTACCGTTTGGTTTAATTTGTATTGTTTAAAAAAAAATTTTTTTGAAAATAAATGGTTGTATTCACTATTTGATCATTTTTACAGTTTAGTTTTAATTTGTATTTTTTATATTTGTAACCAATGTGCAAATAAATAGTATTATTCCCTATAAAAGTTCGTAATAAATCCATTTATATACGATATTTGTATTAACGCACTCACGCATGTTCTTTCGAAGAAGAGGGGGTATATTGTTTTTGGCCTGTCTGTCTGTCTGTCTGTCCAAAACGTTATCAAAAACTTTAACCTTCGTGAAAGTTTGGTCATAACTTTTGCAATATTGAATATAGCAACTTGATATTTGGCATGCATGTGTATCTCGTGGAGCTGCACATTTTGAGTGGTGAAAGGTCAAGGTCATCCTTCAAAGTCAAAGGTAAAAAACACAATCCAAGGGAAGTAATAAGCTTTAAAGGGAGATAATTTATATAACTGCCAAATGATAAATTGAAATTTTATTTTAAAGCGGCGCAGTAGGGGGCATTGTGTTTCTGACAAACACATCTCTTATATTAAAATAAATTTCATTTGAACATATGCTTCATTACGAAAATTGTTTTACTGATTGGACGTTTTTACCTAGAATTATCTACATTTAATACCGACTAGCTGTAGAGGCGTCTCTGATTATGCTATCTGCGTGAACTACAATTTTCTCCATGGCAAACCAAAAGAGAAAAAAAGTGAATGCATTGTATTGTACTTGTTCACACAGTAACACTTTTACATTTTTATATTTAAGGTCGTGAAACCCCAAAACTGAAAAAGAAAAATACCTCACCCGGCGGCAAGGTGTGCGCCTTATGCAGCAAGGCGTTCCAATCGACAGCGGCCCTGGATACCCACATGCGTACGCATACCGGAGAGCGACCGTACGGCTGCGAGACGTGCGGAAGGAGATTCACCCAGAAGGCGCACCTGGTCGCACATAACATCACTCACATGAACAACCTACGATTTTAGAAATGGTAGCGTTTGAATTGGGCATTAGATTGGTTGCCATCAAAAACTCACAAGATTTTAAACATATGTCATTGGGACATTGGTGAACATTGTTTAATGTTGACACGGGAGCTTGGCCTAGAAAATGAGGATGTGTATGTCCAATTCACTGATTCATTGACAGTTTTATTATATTCTGAAGTCGTGCACGCTTGTTTATGTGTATATATATATATATTTAAAAAGAAAAGTTAAAAAAAAAAATGCACAATTCGACAGTTATGTTACACTTGAGGTTTTATGAGGTCATGTTTGCATAAAAGGTACACCATATGCTATGATTGTCAATTTGTCGTTCTGTATAGGCGCATATACGTACATTTTACCTTCATCTGTTGTAAAATTTAAGAAAGTTTGCATGTAAATAAGTATTCGTTAATTTTCTTGTGTTCTTCTTCAAACAATATGCATGACGTCCACAGTCTTTGTTAATTCTCACTCTGTATTGAAACTAGGTAATCGTATAATAATCTTTTGCGATTTTGTACTAATAAACATTTTCAATAAATAATTTTCACAAGGACTTTGTAAGCTGGAAAGTTACTCCATGTTATTTTTATGTCCCCCAAGGTGGACATATAGTGATCGCACTGTCCGTCTTTCAGTCCGTCTTTCCGTCTGAAATCCCTCACATTTTGCTTTTAGTTTTCGAAAAATGTGGAAAAACACTTTGCGTTTAGGTTTAGAAAAATGTGGAAAAAGGGGGCATACGTCATCCTATGGTGACAAGTCTTGTGCAATTTATCTTATGTTACGTTTTTACTTACATTACATGTTAGTGTAGCCAAACATCTTTCACGTAATATGTGATTTTTATGTAACTTATTTACTAAAATAACATCTTGGTGTAGCCAAACATTAATTTCGTATACAAATTAACCTCTTTCGTCTATTTGCAGCTACGTAAAAAAAAATGACTGACGTTTTAAATACGTTAATCAATCAAAAGGTTTGAATAAAGTTACTGATATAAAAGTATATTCTGATACTTTCAGACAAAGTTCGTCGCAGTTATAAACACCTTAACAACAGTTATGATCTACGCCGCCAGGTGGATGTGCACAGGGGTGGAGCTCCATACGTGTGTCCTATCTGTCACCAAGCATTTCGGCGAAAGATGCTCCTTAAACAGCACGTGTACCTACCGTGTAAACCGGCGTCTGGCAAGAACAATTGAAAGAGAAACCCGCTGTGCCGCTTTTGTTTGACAATTTAAAACGGAAAATGTTGAACATTGAAATATTAACATGGACAAACAGTCGTCGGAATTTCCAGATGTGTATTTCAAAATAAATATTTCATTGACTTTAATCTTTGTAAAGTGTGTCCAATATGTCACGAAGAATTTCGTTAAAAGATCTTGCTAAATCAGCACGTGTATCTACCATGTAAACCGGCGTCTGGCAAGAAAAAAAATATATATATATATATATAATGTTTTATATGGTTATTTCTATGTATAAAAGACATGTTACTTAAGACACGAGTTATATATAAGTATATATGTATATAAGTTGATTTGTAAATTCAATTAACGTGACTTCTTGCTTCTTGCTAAAATGGTTATTTTTTTCGTTGCTGTTTATGTCGGATATATTTTTAATACAGATTTTCAACGAGGTTAAACATCCTGGTATTATTTTTTTTTGTAAAAAAAATGAATGAGAAAACCGTTGTGCTGCTTTTCGTCTGACAATTTAAAAATGGAATTCGAAATGAACAAGTTGATCATTGAAATGTTGACATGGTCAAACGGTCGACGGAATTTCTAGATGTGTATTTCAAATTTAATATTTCATTGACTTAAAACTAAGTTACCACAGGGAAAAATATGTATGTTGATATTGTTTAGTTTCAAAAAAAATCAGAAAAGAAAGGACACAATTCGACATTTATACTACTCTGTTGTTTTTATTAGGTTTTAAAAAAAAAGAATTCGCTGAAATGTTACGAATGTCATTTTATTGCTTGTTATGTGCGTATATGTGCTTTCTCTCTATTATTCTATTTTCAAACAGTACTTACTTACTTTAGAGTAAGTGTATATAATCACTCTTAATATAAAGATGTTACCAAATTACATTCCTTTCGCGTTTATATTTGTAAAATTGTAAATAAATATTCTTGAAGTACATATGCACGTTATTTATTTCACTTATGAGTACATTTATTTTCTGAAACGTTTTTATCTATAAAATAACCTGTTTGTGAAGCTAAACGGCTCGCGTACAAACGTACGGTTTCGTAAAATTATTGCTGGTTCGTATCAACTTGCATGTTTTATGCATTAAGCAGACACACCGTTAAAAAAACCCATTGATTTGACTGTTTGTTTCTATATTTTCAGGAAAACGTCACAGCTGTCACGTGTGCAATAAAGAGTTTCACAACAGTTCCAATCTACGCCGCCACGTTATGTTGCACACGGGAGAGTTACCGTTCGAGTGCCCCATCTGTCACAAAGGATTCAGTCGCAGGGACCTCATGACAAGACATGTTTACCTACAATGTAGACCGTCATCTGGCTATCCCAATAGTTGAGAAACCAGTTGGGCTGCTTAAGTCTGACAGCTTTAAAAAGGCGATGCGCGAGGACAACTAATGTTTATGTTTTATGAGTGTGTTCCGATCATTTAGATAACCCGTTTTGTAAGCCTTTTTGAAACGTTTCATTATGTTAGTTTATTATTTTGTTTGTAAGTAACCTTTGTTTAGTTTCCGGTGTATAAAAATGCACGTACAATGTTACCTTCAGTTGTTATTTTTGTTGACTTTTTGTTGTTAGAAACACGTAATATTTACGTATTGTGAGTGCGTTCCGCTAATTGAGATAAACCGTTTTGTAAGCCTTTTTGTAACGTTTCCTTCCATAAGTTTATTTTGTTTGTAAGTTACCTTTTGAACGCCTATTTGTAACGTTTTCTTCCATTAGTTTATTTTGTTTGTAAGTTACCTTTGTTAAGTTTTTGGTGTATACAAATGCACTTACAATTTTGCCGTCAATTGTTACTTTTGTGTTGTCTTTCTGTTGTTAAAATTTAATAAAAAATGCAACAAAACCTATTGTATGTGTTGTACATATTGTTTCCGCTTATGTTATTTACAGGTGTTTAAAATAAAAGTGTTCATGTTTTTACCAAAACATTATGTATTCATTCGCAATATTGAAAAAGCTATTTAAACCATACTTGAGTTTGTTCCTTCTGCCCCAAGTGCGTTCCCTCAAATCAGTCATTAAGTTACATCTTTATTCACGTTGTTGTATGTTCCCAGCTGTCGTACTAAACGCGTTTGTTCTTGTTTGTTTCAGTGTGTCAGTTATGCACCAAGTGCTTCCCTTCTAAGTCTCGGCTTGAGCGACACATGAAGTCACACACTGGAGAGAGACCGTTTACTTGTAACGTTTGTGGAAAGAATTTTCAGCGAAAAGATCATCTGCGCGCGCACTCAGTTGTTCACATGATTAACCCTATCGGGGAATTTAACTGACAATTGGAAATCGCTCTGTACGATTGTCTGGTAATTTATCTGGTGATTGGAATTTGTTTTGTACGACTTTTGGGGAATTTATCTGACGATTGAAATTTGCTGTGTACGACTGACGTCGGATTTATCTGACGATTGTAATTTGCTCTGTACGACTGACTGGGACTTAATCTGAAGAATGGAATTCGGTTTGTACTTCTGACGGGGGATTTAAATGACGATTGGAAATTGCTCTGTACGACTTTCGGGTGAATTAATCTGACGATTGGAAATTGCTTTGTACGACTGACGGGGAATTTATCTGACGATTGGAAGTTGTTCTGTACGACTGACGGGGAATCTATCTGACGATTGGAATGCTATGTACGACTTTCGGGTGAATTAATCTGACGAGTGGAAATTGCTCTGTACGACTTTCGGGGAATTAATCTGACGATTGAAAATTGCTCTGTACGACTTTTGGGAATTTATCTGACGATTGAAAATTGCTCTGTACGACTTTCGGCTGAATTTATCTGACGATTGGAAATTGCTCTGTACGACTTTCGGGGGAATTTATTTAACGATTGTAATTTGCTCTGTATGACTGACGGGGAATTTATCTGACTATCGAAATTTGCTCTGTATGACTGTCTTGGAATTTATCTGACGATCGGAAATTGCACCGTACATTAACGCTTCAACCACATAATTGTATTTTTCGTCAACATTCGTTATGAGTTGTGGATGGCGAGTCGAAGAAGACGAAATTTACTTCTGGATTTATTTCTTTTGTTTGTTGATGTATGTTTAAATAAATGAAACCTTTAGACACTCTGTTGTATGTCATTTGTAATTAAATATTCGCAACTTTCGTGTGATTTATTGAATGTTATATGCACGTCTTTCAGAAAAGACTGGAATCGTAAACTTAATACACTACGCAAACTCATAAAATGATTTGCAATTGTCTTGGTAGGATATCAGATGTTTGTATATTGGATGGAATCACAGGGCAATTGTTAAGCATATCTTACTTGCGTTGCCTGTGCAATAGGGATTTATTTGCATAACAGTGGAGCTCAGAAAAATACTACGGTACACGTTATCATATCGATATTCGTACATATATCCTTCGATCCGTCGTGTACGCCACATTTTTACAAATTTGTTATAATTTTGATCATGTTGGCTCACATTAAACATTTTGGCATAAATATGAAACTCAGAAAAATACTACATGTTATCAAAGCGATATCCGTATGTATGCCCTTATATCCGTCTTGTACGCCAAATTAATGATATCTCGTTTCAGACTTATAAGAAAAGTTTATCATTTTGGCTCACATTTACATCGCTTCCCTCGTTTCAGTGTGTCCAATCTGCTACAAAAGCTTTCGACCGAAAGCGGTTCTTCAGCGTCACATGCTGACTCATACAGAAGAACGACCGTACGTCTGCGAAGTGTGTAACAGGGGTTTCCAGAGAAAGGACCATCTCAAACGGCATTTCGCCACCCATGTGTATTCTCAGCTTGAACATCTAATGTGAACGTGAACGGCATTGCGTCACCCATGTGTATTCTCAGCTTGAACATCTGATGTGAACGTGAACGGCATTGCGTCACCCATGTATATTCTCAGCTTGAACATCTGATGTGAACGTGTGGCAAAAGACGGTGGCTACGCGACCGAAATATTAGCTGTGTTTTCGGAAAACTGGGCTTTATTTATGTGCATTAAGTGACGTCAAAGATTAGCCTGTGCATTCCTCACGGGCTTATCAGTAACACGTTCCGCTTTTATGATATATTTCAGGCGCACAGGCTAATTTGTGACGACACTGAACGCACTTAACATACGCCCAGTTTTTTCCAGAACGAGGGTCATAGTATGAAGTTTTGAGTGAAATATGCCGGTTTTCAAAGTGGATAAAGTTTGATTATGAAAGGATAATTAGTCAAACAAAACATACACAATTTAATCGTCAGAACAAGGAAAACGGTATAATGAAAATGTGTTTCCTAACTGGGGAAAACTGTACGCAGAGGCCCACATAGGCGCGTACACGCGTTCATAACGCAAACAAATATGTGGCGTGTTCTGAGAAAAATGGGCAAAATGTTTGTGCGTAAAGTGTCATCCCAGATGCAGTCCGCACAGGCTAATCAGGGATGACACTTTCCGCCTAAATTGGATTTTTGCTATGAAGAGACTTCATTTTAACGAAAAATGTCATAAAAGCGGAAATTGTCGTCCCTGATTAGCCTGTGCGGACTGCACAGGCTTATCTGGGATGACAATTTACGCACAAGCATTTTGCCCAGTTTTCTCAGAACACGCCACATATACGCAGGACCTTAATTTATGCACTGCTTTAAACGTAAAAACTGTAATAAAGAACTTATACTATTTAACTTTGTTAAATATTTATTAACACCAACTATCTAAATATCATGTATGAGCAACAAGAGGCATGTTTTATAACACTTACTACGGCAAAAATATATACGGTAGGTGCAACTTGAAGTGTCTGTCAAAATTGGGCTCGTACAATTTTTTCTGCGACTTTCTGGCAATTTTCTAGTTTGCCTTTGTATTTTTATGTTCGGGGAGCACTTTGTCCTTCCTTCCTTCCTTACTTTCTTCCGTCACACCTTTGTTACAGTTTCTCATAGCGCGTTCAATATTTGACCGATCTCTTATATATTTGGCATGTAGGTACCTTGCATGGACCTCTACCTCTTGATGAGGTTTGAGGTGACTTGGGTCAAGGTCAAGGTCGCCGATGCTTATAATAGATTTTCTCAAGGTCACACTTTTTTCCACATAATTAACACATATATCGACAAAGCATCATCGGGGAGCATCCATCAGTTGTACTGATATCCTTGTATTAAATAGTTTTTCATTTAAACATTCCAGTCTGTTCTTTATCTTTTCCTTTGTATGTAATTAATTGAATACTTTTTTTCAGTCTGTTCTTTTTGCGGTAAGGATTTCCCAAGTCGTTACAAATTGGAGACCCACATCCGGGTACACACCGGGGAGAGGCCGTTTGAGTGCCGGATATGCCACAAACGGTTCACGCAGAAGAGCCACCTGAAATCGCACATGATTTGTCATTATAGAGTTGAGGGATTTGTGAACAAGTCCTAACTGGATGCGAACGTAATGGCAATTTGATTGAGTTCGTTTTATTAAAAATGTAAAATATTCATAATGGCAGGTCAAACTTAATTATTTTTTTAAAGCGGCGCAGTAGGGGGTATTGTGTTTCTGACAAACACATCTCTTGTTACAATTATTTCTGAGATTTTCTCGAAATTAATGTCCCTTTGTATTTTATTTAATAGTAGTGTATTTATATACGTCAGTCTGCTTTTTGTTGTCACAAAAGGTCCAGGCAAAATAGTTCGTTGAAGTCGCATATGATTTGGCATTACAGAGTCGAGGCACTTGTGAGAAATCCATAAATGCAAACGTTATGGCAATTTGATATACAGTTAATTTCATTAAAATATGCAAAATGGCGTTGTCAGTATTTAACATCATGTATTAGTAACACTATGTAGTATTATACATATTACCGTTATAATACGTATGACAAGTGCAAAGTCAAGTGACTGTCTTTTTTTACGTTTGGACAATTATTTCTAGGACTTTCTGAAAATTTAAGCAGCCATTTGTATTTTAATAAATAGGATTACTTTTATATACGTAAGTCTTTCACTAAAGGTGCACGAAGAGGACTCATTTGAAGTCGCATATGAATTGTCATTACAGGGTTGAGGCCATTGTGACAAAGCCATAACTGGATGCAAATGTTATGATACATTTAGTTTGATTAAAATATTCATTAAAACAGTGTCAGTATTAAACCTCATGTATTTGTAGCATATTGTATAATACTTAAAACCGCAATAATATGCATGCCCAGTGAAACATCAAGTGACTTTTTGTAACATTTACGTGTGGGATTTTCTTGAACTGTGTGTGTTCCTTTGTATTTCGTCAAAAAGTTAACATTGTATATGTGTACATTATTCTTTCTTTTATAATAAATATATCAAGTCTCTCCTTATTTCACTGTGCGGTATCAACGATATGGTGAAAGCAATGATTTGTTTCCGAACGTTTACTATGACGAAATGGTGATAAAGATCAATTTTTATTTCCGTATTTATAAGGTTATGCCAAATATCGAGAAACGCATGGAGCCACCAAAACTGTTTTTGACTAAGCTCATTGTCAGAAAGGTACACGTACATATGACATTTTGATCGTTAGTAGTCTTTGCACAGTTAACATAACTACAAGTAATCTTTGAAACAAATCATAGCTTCCTTGTCTGTATGTCATCCATTTTACATTAAAATATGGTCCAAATGTATATGTAACCATTATTGTATAGCGATAGCTTCTACAACTACTCATATCCCCTTTACATACCAATAAGATTTTTTTTTAATGATAGAATTCAATAAAATATTTGAACATCACTAATATGTTTTAAGTCACAAAACATACCAATTGAGTTATAGTTGGGCAAGTGTATTTGAATACCATACGAATAGACTTATTCATTGTTTAATGAGGACTCGTTAAGTACTGAGTATAAAGACTATCCGAAATACAATTGAAATTAATCTTGTGTCAATATATCGTACAGCCACTACTTGGCATGGTGCAAAACAATGCTGAAAACTAATTTTAGTAATGAAATATTTTCTCATAATAATAATAATAAGCTCATTTGTTAACACTCTTTGTATGGGAAAAACACCAAAATAATTAATGCCCTCGCAGTTACATACTAATACCTATGCAACAAACATTGTTACCGGGTCGCCGTGGCGCAATGGATATGGTGTCCGCCTAGCGACAGGGGTTTAATGGGTGAGGTTCCCACTGTGGGAGCCTTCTTTAGATCCACCCATGGATATCAATTACTGGTTCTACCCAGGAAAATGAATCGAGAGCGGTTCAATAAGCCTTAGGCTTTCGATGCAATCAACTGAAATAAATAGGTTTAAACTAAGCCTTACATTGCTTGCCTATATTTCAGAGAGCTGCTCCATATGCGGTAAGGAGTTCCCAACTTCGTCCAAACTGAAGACACACATGCGCATCCATACTGGGGAGCAGCCCTACGAGTGCCCTGTGTGTCAACGGAAGTTCAACCAGAAAGGCAACATGCGCGCGCACATGATTGGTCATTATAGCGACCCATTGTAGTGAAAACTGAGATATAGTAAGAGAGACAACGTAGAAGTTCAACCAGAAAGGCAACATGCGCGCGCACATGATCGGCCACTATAGCGACCCATTGCAGTCAAAACTGAGATGTTGAACTAGAAAAGCAACACGAGGGTGCACATAATAGGTCACTAAAGCGGTTAAACAGTTAGAGAGGCAACATGGGATGTGTTACTATTGCAAAATATTGAAGCCTCGATCGAGAGATTGTGTGAAGGATTCAACTAGGTCGTAAAAACACAAACGAATTATGTGCATTGTATTCACGATAAGTTTTAAATTAGGCTTCTTGTAGAACCTAAAATAATGTCAGAGCAAAATATTAATGTTGGTTCTGTTTCGTAAAATGTTGCATGCATGTAATTGGTCAACGAAATTGTGGAAGACCTTCTGAAAGAACGTACTGTTTTTCTTGATTTTACTCAATATCCTAAAAATGTGTCAGCGCACATGGACTATTTCTGTTGATGAACTGTTATTAAAATAACCATTTGCTTTTATATAGAAAATTAACAATATCGCGCTGATTGTCTCTGTGAGTTACTTCCCTTATTTTCCGGGTAGATATTTACCCTCTTTATAAAATTACTGCGGTAAGTCAGGGTTTTATTAATAATGATTTGTATCCGAGATCCAGTCTAAAGATTTTCTATTTTGTAATAATTTAAAACAATTTCATTAACGATCTTCTTACACAGAGAAGTTTAACACATACATAAATGGAATAGATCGGTGTTTGCGTCTGTTAAGTATAAGCGGTTTATGTTTTATTGCAGAGCTCTAGATAAGAGGCGTATTTCCACAGCAAACTTTCTTAATCGTTGCCACAATCCTATATTGTGAATGCTGATTAGAATCACAGGGTTGTAACGATTCTAACGAGCACTAAAAAACATGGGATTTAAGTTACATTGTTCTTGTAAAAACCCTTGTACTCCCCTTATCTAGACCCCTTGTTTACGAGGAAGAGGACAATATGTAAGCGGGCCGGATAGCTCATTCGGTAGATCATTTGCCATGTATGCATGTGTTCAGGATTGTAGTCCTGGTCTGGCTGCATGTTTTTCTCACCTTTATTTTATGTTTATGTCACCCTGTGTTTCAAGAGGAACAGAAAAACACTGAAATGCGCCGTAAGATTTAGAGCTATACCGAAATACAGGTAATATAAAAGTCATAAGAGTATTCGTGGCGACTTTGATTTGGTTTTTGTGTTCCCTTTGGAAGACGATTATTTAGTTATATAACAGGTATGGTGATGAAGATGATTCCTACGCACTTCCGAAATGGTCTCTTTCAGCAGTGTATATTTGTAACTTCGTGGTGCTTTCAGTTTGGGCATGTATTAAATTACAGCATGATTCGGATTAAATGCGATATGTCTCAGGAGTTTCCGTTATTTAATATGTTTTTCTGTAAAATCTATCGAAATTCTGTTTATTCTTGTGTATTTCGGTATTTACATGACAAGCAAGCGATATGACGCTTATATTTCCGCCACAACACGCTATATGATTATATTTCCGTTCTCAACACGCTATATGATTATATTTCCGTTCTCAACACGCTATATGATTATATTTCCGTTCTCAACAAGCTATATGATTATATTTCCGTTCTCAACAAGTTATATGATTATATTTCCGTTATCAACACGCTATATGATTATATTTCCGTTCTCAACAAGTTATATGATTATATTTCCGTTCTCAACAAGCTATATGATTATATTTCCGTTCTCAACAAGCTATATGATTATATTTCCGTTCTCAACAAGCGATATGATTATATTTCCGTTCTCAACAAGCGATATGATTATATTTCCGTTCTCAATAAGCGATATGATTATATTTTCGTTTACAACAAGCTATATGATTATATTTTCAGATTCACTAGCTGCTATGGACGCTGAAATGCAAGCTGTCACTGATATCGCAATAGCGGAAGAACCTCTGGATGGCTCTTTTGTTAGAGTAGAAAAACCGGGCGATGAACGTTTCACATGTGGAATTTGTGACCGCTCATATTCCAGGAAAGACGTACTAAACCGACATGTGAAAATCCACGATTCTTCGCAGCATCCATGTACAAAATGTTACACATTCTTTCAATCAGAAGTTGCACTAACCGAACACCAACAGCAGTCACATCAGAAAACGATCCTGTGTAGCTTCTGCGGTAAAGGATTTGGGAAGACTAGTCATCTAAAAGAACACACCATTGCTCTGCATGGAGAACGTAAGTTTTCCTGTCCATTTGCTGGTTGTTCCAAAACCTTTGACAGAGACGAACTATATCAAGATCATCTTAATTCACACTCTGGACTTAGACCACACGCATGTGGTGGCTGTGAAAAAAGGTTTCATAATAGGTATGAACGCAACCGGCACCAGAGCGTATGTATTGGTCAAAAGCATATAGAATGTGATGAATGCAAACAGGAGTTCAAAAGTACTGATGCCCTTGCCAGGCACACAGATGCTCAACACAAAAATCTGGTGTTTCCTTGCCCTACTTGTGGAAAGCAATATAAGTACCAGAACAGTCTTGCGAGACATAGACAATCTAAGCACAAGGATTGATCACATCTTCTATTTCTAAATTAGAACGAAACAGGAGCCTTTAGAAGACTTAAAGGGCATTAATATAACATGCCATCGAACGGAACGATCTGTAGTTGAAATAGTCTACGTACATTTAAATGTATATAATAGATCAAGAACAGACACGCCAAAGTAAGAAAAGTTTGAAGATTATAATTGTGCAAGCCCTTTTCATCAAACTAGAGAAAACAATCTCTGTTTTATTTTATTTTCGTATCTACATTTATTGTTTTGACTTGTCATCCGTACCAAGAAGTTTACTTGTAGTATTCAGAAATTGATGCATTCTGATTTTTTCTTAAAATATGAGGAATGCTTATATAATTATCTTCTAAAATATATATTAACTGGAAAACAAGGGTATCAAGAGTTATCCGGATAATGCCAAATTTAAGTACGACATCTCTTAATTCGGACAATCGACCTCTCACCATAGACAAGCAATGAGGGCAAACGAATTCAGACATGTGTCGGTAATTTACTTTTTGTTATAAACCCCAGCAGTAGCAAGGTTTTTTGTCATACTCAAGACCAGCAACATGTAAGTTTGTGCTTTCGGACATATGCTTTAAGTATATTTTTAGATCAGCCTTGACAGGTCATTTAGGCTAATATAAATCAACAATTTACGTCATATTTAAATGTTGTCATAGAGAGGTCTATGAAATTGACTGAGAATTGGTGATTGGGTGTAAGGAATACCTTAATACCAAAATCTAACTGGCAGTGTATTATGAATTAAATGTTCACGTTGATCACTTCATTCATAATACACTGACGGTTAGTTTATGTAGCACTGTAAAGGTCTAGAATTTTCAACTTCTAATTTCGTTTTCCTAGTCAATTTCAGAGACCTGTCCTTTGTAGGGGTTTTGTGGAACAGTTAATGAAGCAAATGTATGTCATTTTGCATTAACATGTACAGTTTGCGCATCTGACTTTGGGACAATTACTGTAAATACCGTAAAGCCCTATATTCCATATTACTGTCCATTTAGTTAACTTAAATTCACGTACTTTTGTTTTTTCGTTTCTTTTTAATATTCAAGATTTCCTCAATTTTCACATGCAAATCTTCAAACGTTTGTTAATGAATACAACGAATAATCATAAGGGTCAACAACACACTAATATAAACATTTTATTTCTTGTTAGTTGTTTTATTATGTTTCTTTTTTTTTCTTTATTTGACATTTGCATGCATCGAAGAAACGGGCAAACTATTGTATCATCATAATATTATGGTTGTCAGCTTTAGCACCCGAAATGGTTCAGCTGATCGCTATTTCGTATATTGCTTTTAAACTTAAAACGCGTGCTCATAAAGTAACCTCACTTGTAACCAATGGTGAGACATTTTGTAAATCATGTATGCTCAAGGTATATGCCGTGTCTGTACCTGTATTTTGGTTAAGTCATCTCCACTGAAAATCATGTCGTGTACAGGGAATCTGTGTTGTGTTTTAAGATTTTCGTTTAAAGTTTTGTTAATTTCACCGAATAAAAGGTGTTGTGTTTGCTACAATAGACAATAAACATAATCTCTATGATTTGCCTTTTGATTTAAGTTGATTACGGTGTGAAACTGACGATATTAAAAAAAAAATGACCACGCCCTGGGGACACAAGATTAATATATGCTCATGTAGCACAATAACAATAACATATTTTCATCTGAAACCACTAAGCCCATATGCAATTTAACATCGCATTTTGGTCCTCCACAAAACTGCTCACACTCTGGAGTCTCATAATTTGTATTCACTTAACTCTTTCAGTGCTGGAACCGAATTTTGAAGGCCTTTGCAAACAGTTTGGATCCAGATGAGATAAAGTGGCGTCTCATCAGGATCCAAACTGTTTGCTATTCTGATAGTATTCTTTCAAAAAAAAATCAAAGAAAATGCTAATTTTAGAAATTCAGCAGACAACATTTTAGCAGACGACAAATTTCCCAGCATGCAAAGGGTTAAATATCAATATAACTGTAAACTGTGTTTCTCTAAAACCACAGTGTACACTTTAATATATAACATGTAAAGTGGTCATGTACCTAGTATTTTAAAACCATATCCCGTTATTTAAAAGTGGTCACGCCCAAGCAATAATATATTTGTTTTAGTAACAATTTGCTACATATCTTTCAACATGTGGGGGTATTTTTCGTCACTATTGTGACAAGCTCTAGTTTTTTTACTGAAGACAAATGCAGTGCTTTTTGCTAAGGCTTCACCACGAACTTGAGTCTGGTTCGACTTACATGAATCAACACGCCGGGTGAGTCGCCGTTTTGATTCTCCGTTTATGGGAGTATCCGTGCAACTCCTAGCTTTCACGCATTATAGAAAATATGATGTTGCTTCCTTGATGAAGAGTTATAAGGACCATGATTTATATGTCAGCTTCCATGATTTTTATCATTAGTTTGTGATCAGATACCGCTATATTTCAGTTTAGTGTAAGATAAATAGCGTTCTTATGAATGGAAACTGATAGATAAGCTATACACAATTTTTTGCATACGTATACCGAAATATGTTTTGCATTTAATTAGCCTGCGAGGCAAATAAACGCATATTTTATAATAAGAAAAACCAAACTGTAGCGATTTGAAATTATCTCAGAAATGATAAAGATCGACCAATTAGCGTGAAAACGTTGAAATGACCGAAGCAATAGCTAAAAACTAACCTCTATTTAGAGATTGGTGTAATCAGCCAGATTTTGAAAAAGAATATTCCAGAAATATGACCTTCACATGACCTCTAGTATAACATGAAAATGAACGAGCTTAATTTTAATAATGAGTCTGTTTCATAAACCGTTGTATGCGTATTATAATTGGGCACTTGAAGAAATTTGTGGAAAACATACCGAAATAACGTACACCTTTTTTATTGTTTATTCTCCTTTCACGAAGATGAATTCGGACCTTTGTCGGAATCAAACTAAACAATGCACGGGTGCTTAATACTGTTACAGAAAAAACATCCGAAATGAGAAGTGCAACTGTTTAAATTGAGCGGTACTAAGAAGAGCGGTTTGTAGCTTGGTCGAATATTTATGGACTGTAACATTTAGTTGTAGTTAACAATTGTATATTATGTAAGTTAATACAGCACGTGTATAACTATTTGCCATGTTAGCAGACACTTCATTGGTGGATCGACGTTATTGGTAGAAAGATAGTTTGATGTTATATTTTCAGAACCATGATCAACATGAATTGTTCAAGTTTTCACAGAAAATACGGTTTTCTTTCCCAACAAAACAATAACATATGTATTGTAAAAACATGTAATAACACACAATGTAGTTCTTTGCATGGTTTTGATTTTTCTTCCTGTGTGCTAATTTTCTCCTTTTGAGTGTCGATATCGCATAACAAATCATTATTAACCATTCTTAACTGTAATTGACCTGGATCCGGTTGCCCAAAACTATAACGGGCAGTTAAGGTAACAGTCTGTTAATTTCAGACCCCAATATAATTAATTGTAAAAGCAATGTTTGAAATCAAACATTTTCAAATTATTCGAGCAAACAATTTATTAAAAATGAACACATTTATTTAAGAGTTAACAATTAAGTCTTATAAATAACTTGATCCAAAAGTTACGACTATTAGCTTAACTGGTCGTTAAAGTTTTGAGCAACCAGGCTGGTAAAGATAATAAATGTCTACGATTATATCCTCCAGTTGGGCGTTCCCGAAATAACACCTCGGTTCTGCCTGTTAATTCCACAAAATTTGATAATTTCAGAGCCATGTCTCCTTTGCGGCAAGATTTTCCCCTCGTCGGCGAAACTTGAGAGGCATGTCCGTGTCCACACGGGGGAGAGGCCTTACGAGTGTCCCGTGTGCCGGAAGAGGTTCTCCCAGAAAGAGCACTTGAAAACGCACACATTGGTCCATATGACGCCAGGCTGGTTGTGAGCAACCATTTTGTTTGCGTGATGACGTTGCATGATGACGTCATAAATTACTGATGAGTGTCCCGTGTGCCACAAGAGGTTCTCGCAAAAAGAGCACCTGAAAACGCACACACTGGTCCACATGACGCCATGGTTGTGAGCAGCGTGAGGACGTTGCTTGATGACGTCATACATGGCTTTATTTCTTAAGCGTCATTTGCAAATGAAAATCACAGGCACGGCGTTGTGTGCGTTCGAAAGTTACTGGACGTTGAATATTTGCATTTGACATTTAATACATATCATTATTATAAAAAAAAAAATGCTTATCGAAGTGATATTAACTTATTTCACCTGAATGCGTATTAAACTGATTGTTCTAATAGATATGTTTCAACGAATCGAGTGTTTGCTGTGGTCTATGTATGAAGGAGGTAACGTTTTTGCTTGCACTAGGTTATCATGTTTCCGAAATTTAAATTTCTTTAAAAAGAACACCAGAATGTGCCATCATATTTTTCTGAAGGCTTAGGTAATGAAGACATTGAACGCACGATGTTATCCCTTTGAAGGTTTCATAAAAATGTGTGCGAAATGAAAAAAACTTATTATGGAAAAGTTTTACCAGTCTGGCTTCCTCAGTCGGTTGAGCGCTTGACTAAAATTTCGACGATCGCTGCCGGTCAACAAAACTTTCGTGCTGATTGGTGACGAAATTAGTATTATTTATGTATGTCCGTACCGCTAATTAAAGTAGGGAAGTTTAAAGTTAATGACTAAAAACTTGGTTCTGGTAAAGCAGCTAACCGCGAAAAGTCTGATTAGATTAACTGACCGACGTGATATGACTAAATACTAGTAAAAAAGGTCAAAACAATCCAACAAACGAAACAACTTCATTTGAGGAGGCTTATCTACAATAAAGCATACGGAGTATAAATTTCAGAACCATGTACAGTTTGTGTAGTGATATCGACTGTGAAGTATATATGAGTCGCGTTCTGGTTAAACTGGGTTTAATGCATGTGCGTATAGTGTCGTTCCAGATTAGCCTGTGTAGTCCGCACAGACTAATTAGGGACGACACTTTCCGCCTACACTAGATTTTCTTTTAGACGGGACGTTATTTAACGAAAAATACCATAAACGTGGAAAATGTCGTCCCTGAAGCTTGTGCAGTCTGGGACGCCTCTTTACGCACATGCATTAATCCCAGTTTTCACAGAACGAGGCTCTTACATTTTAAGAACCATATTAATTGTGTGTAGTGATATTAAGTGTGAAGTATATATTTTCAGGACCCTGTATTATTTGTGGACGGATGTTGGTGGGATCGACGAGTAAATTGGAGCGTCATATGAGGACGCACACGGGAGAAAAACCGTTCCAGTGCCTCGCGTGCGGGAAATGCTTCTCACAGAAAAACTCCATGATTCGACACATGCGCAGTCATGAGACACATACTTATAGGACGACTGACGAGTCCTCTTTTAAGCTCACCTGAGCAAGAAGTGCTTAAGATGAGCTTTTAGTATCTCCGTAGGTGCCGCGTCGTCAACTTTTAGCTCGATAGAGGTTACATTTGTTTCATCTTGATTAAACATGGTCAGAAGGGTTATTTTGACAATATCTTGGCCGAGTTCGGATCTGGGTCACATAATTCCAAAACTAGATCACCAGTTCAAATCTTTATAAAACTTAGTTATAACTCTTAAAACCACATTAATGACACAATCATGATGAGAGTTGTTCATTATGTTTAACTTGAAGATATCTAGGCGGGGTTAGAATCTGGGTCACGAGAGTCCAAATACTATGTCACCTGGTCAAATCATAGGAAAAACTGGTCTCCACTTAAGCGGCCATAGTTATGACTAAATCGTCATAAAATGTGGTTAAAATATTTAAATTTACCTTTTTTGAGCTTATTTAAAGTCTGAGTCACGTGCGTCCAACTCCTAGGTCACAAGGTCGAATCCCATAGAAGGCCATGATGAAATGTAGTCAGAATGTTTATCTTTATAATATATAGGTCCAGTTCTAATAAGTGTCACGTCTGTGACAAAACTATGTCGCCAGGTTATATCTTTGAAAAACCTTGTAGTCACTCCAGAAAAATTGTTATGACTCAATGTTGATGACACCACGTCGGATCTTAGAAAAACGTGTTACCACTCTAGAGGCAAAAATGTTTACCCAATCTTGATGAAACTTAGTAAGAATGTTATCTTCACATATCTAGGCCGAGTTAAATGTGGGTAAAAAACTAGGTCGAATCTGGGTAACGTTCGTAAAAAAAAACCCAGGTCCACATGTAAAATCTAAGACAAATCTTGTAACCACTCTAGAAGGCACATTTTCAAGCATTCTTGGTGAAAATTAGTCAGAATATTTATCTTGACAATATCCAGACCGAGTTGAAATCTTGGTCATGTGCGTCAAAATAATTAGGTCACCTGGTCAAATCTTAGAAAACATTGTTACCACTCTAAGAGAAACATTTTTGAATGAATTTGGATGAAACTTGGTCAGAATGTTTATCTTGACAATATCGAGACCAAGTTTGAATCTGTGTCAGGTGCGTTTAAAATCTAGATCACCAGATCAAGAGTTCAACAATTGATGTCCGTGAACTCCGGTGAGCGCTCAAGATCAACTAGGAGAGAAATAATCATTTTCTACGATCGATTATTGCATGGTGTGAAAAATGAGCCATGAATAAAGAGATATAAATAAAAGAACTCCGGTCATCAATTTTTCTTTTCTGTTAAACTACTTTCGTGTTACTTTTCAATTGGAAGGGAAGGCTTTAATTAAACAAATTCTCTAAACTGAGCATGAAGGTGTTGTCAATATTTTGCTTGTTACCACTTAAGAAGCAAAATGTTTTACTCAATATTGGTGAAACATGGTCAGAATGTTCATATCTTGACAATTTCAAGGCCATGTTTGAATCTTGGTCAAATTGGGTGAAAAACTAGGTCACCCGGTCCGCGACAAGACATTCGATGTTCTTTGAACTGATGTGAGCTCTTTACAGCATTAATAGTTTTATATTATAATGAGGAGGATAATAATAATAATAATAAACAAATTCAAAACAGAATATTTTTTAATTAAAGCGTATTTCAGAATTAGCATACCTTATTTTACCATAACAGTACATAAAAAATATATATCTGATTAGTGACTCGTAATATAAGCCATTTGCATTGCTGGGTAGTACTGCAAACATGGAAAATATTTCATGAATATATATACTAAACATTTCATTAATTAAGTTTGATTTGAAATTGTATATAATAGTTATTATATGTATGTACTATGTGTCACTTAAATAAAATATGAAACTACTATAGCGAACGTGTAGTTTTATGACGTAGACATTTGCAATAGATTAAAAAGTAAAACAAGACCTAATGAAATATTTATTTTAAATACTCCCTGTTCTTGTTTTTACAGGTCGATACACTTGCAAGGTCTGCGGCAAGGTAGTGCCGTCTCCCTCGCACCTTAACACTCACATGCGGGTCCACACGGGGGAGAAGCCGTACGAATGTCACGTGTGCGGTCAAAGGTTCAACCAGAAGAGCAACATGACGTCACATATGAGATTGAAGCACAGGAAGTGACGTAATGCATATGACCGTACGAATGTCACGTATGCGGCATGCGGTTCATCCAGAAGAACAACTTGACGTTACATATGAGATTACAGCATAGGCAGTGACACAGTGCATATGGCGGACCTTCCATATGAGATAAATTCATAGCTAGTGGCAAATAAAGATACTTTCTTAACCATGGCAAATAACATTGGTTGGACTTGATATTGACTTACAATATATAATTAATATATGTTTATATAATACATGTACCATTTACATTAAGAATTTTTAAAGAGGGCGATTGCTCGTGAAGGGATTTCGTGTTAAGAATTACGTAATTGAGATACACTTTAGAGACTGAAACTGATTATCAAGAATACCTGGCAGTGCAAACTCGATTGGGTAAAAGTACGAAAATAATATTCGTTGTTGCTGTTTGCCAGAATGTGAGCTTATAATAACTAAGATGTTTACTTGTCGCTGCTGGTAACAACTAATATGATTCACAGGTACAACCAGACAACCCATTTGTTTGATCTTTGTCCTCAGTTAAAGCATTACAAGAAATGTATTCATACGATTTATAAGAAGATCTAATTAGTGGATAAATGTAAAGTTTTATAAAAGTATAAAAGTTAATGTACACTGAATGAGTGTTAACCCCTTTTATATACATAAATATACACAAACCATCGTAGATTTGTTGTAATGGATGGTTATGTTTTTTTCTTGAAGAACCCTTATGCCGTGACTAATACAAATGTTTTAAAGTTTTTTGTTTTATGATTGTTACACTATTGTGTATATGACTTTTATAAACGTCGACGGAAGTGAGTATTAGCTTATTATATAAACAACACAACACTTGTTACCACTAGGAAGTTTAATAATATAAAAGTGTGTCTTCAGAAACAGGGTACCGAGTAAACGTTGCTGGTAGCTATGTTCTGTTTCACAATACAGGGTGCCGGATCAACGGGGTTTTCAGGGGTTTTACTTTTACACACGGACTGGACAAAATGTAAACACACCGTTATTGAAATAAATTTGCAAATATCTTAAGGGCATAAAAGACAGTATTTCTTGCAGTTTGTGCCGATATCTTAAGATTTAAGAATAAATCATTGAACACGTCTGAAATCGAAATTTCCCAATGCGTGAAGCATAACCGAATACATAAATGCTGTACACATCGAATTTTTGGCCAAGAACACAGGCTTATTTAATAAAGTAATTCTGCTGTATTTCACATTGCCATAAGCAGCATAAAAACTATTTTATGCACTAGTTAAAACTCGTAAGAAAAAATTATTTTAAACAAGTAATTTGAAAAAAAAGCACCTCTTACCGGTGTATTAACATCCATTAACGTTTAGTTGTGAACCCCACAAAGTCACGTGATCCTGCGTCTATTTCATAAAACAACAGTTTTCGTTCAACTTCAGGCCCAGGAGAGCGGACGGTGGAATGCCCAGTATGCGGAAAGGTGTTCAAGAACAACTGGTTTCTGAACCGCCACATGCGCGTTCATACGGGGGAGAAACCTTACGAGTGTGTCGTCTGTCATAAACGGTTTAACCAGAAAGGGAGCATGAAGAGTCACTGCATCTCTGTTCATCCGGAGGTCTACGGTTGGGACCAAACTCCTACTCAGCATTCGACATTTCTATAAAAAAAAACATGAGCCGCGCTGTGCGCTCTGGAAAAAATGGGGCTTAATGCACGTGAGAAAAAATTCCTGCATTTTCCGCTTGTATGTAATATTTCGTTTTAAAGGAAGTCCCTTTTAAAAGAAAATCCAGTCTAGGCGGAAAGTGTCGTCCCTAATTAGCCTGTGTGGACTGCACAGGCTAATCTGGGACGAAACTTGTATTAAGTCCCGTTTTCCCTATGCGAGGGTCACAATGACGGTCACCTGCGCGTTCATACGGGCGAAAAGCCCTACGAGTGTGTCGTCTGTCATAAATGGTTCAACCAGAAAGGAAGCATGAAGAGTTACTGTATCGCGGTGCATCCGGAGATTTATGGTTTGGACCAAACATGTCCTCAAAGCCCTACTCAGCATTCGTCATTTCTATATAAAAAAAAACATGAGCCGCGCTCTGGGAAAATGGAGATTAATGCATGTGCATAAAGTTTCGTCCCAGATTAGCCTTACAGTTCGCACATGCCAATCATGGATGACTCTCTCTGCTGTTATGGAATAGATCTATTTCTTTTAAATAAGTCTCTTCTAAAAGAAAATCCATTCTAGGCAAAACAGTGTCGTCCCTGATTAGCCTGTGCGGGCTGCACAGGTAATAATGGGACGACACCTTAAGCAAATGCATTAAACACCGTTTTCCCAGTGCGAGGCTGACTTAATGATTAAGGTATTGACTAAATTTGAAGGGCTAAAAGATTAACAGATATGGTAAATTTTTAACTGGCATGGTTGTGAGACTGCACTTTGTGCTTTTTTCAGAATGTGCTTTGAAGGTGGAAAAAAAAAAGGTTTACGCTGTGAAATTAAAACAATATCTATTAGACCTTCCTGTTTTATAATTTTCAAAGTCCTGCTCGGCATTCTACCTCTTTATAATGAACATGAGCCGCGATATGTGAAAACAGGGTTTCAATGCATTTGCGTAAAGTGTCATCCCAGATGAGCCTGTGCAGTCCGCTCAGTCTAATCTGGGACGACACTTTACGCGCATGCATTAAACCCCGTTTTCCTAATGCAAGGCTCACATAATGATTAAATTATTTTCTAAAATTGAAGTGCTAAAAGATCAACAAAAAATGTGAACTTTGAACTGGAATGGTTGTACGGCTGCACTTGTTACCTGGAATGTGCTTTGCAGGGAAAAAAGAAGGTTTTAAGCTGTGAAATAAAATTTACATAAATTCTCTAATAATTACTCGCTCCNGTGCTCATTGTAAATCATCATTCTCATCTGATGGATCATTGAGTCGTCATTTAAAGACATGCATAAACAACAAGGACTCCTTTGAAAGGTTTAAATGTGATAAGTGCGATGCGACGTTCCCTCATAGGTATAGCCTTCGATATCACCAGCGCGGAAAGCATGAGGAGAAGCGCTACACATGTGAGGGCTGTAGGCAGAGATTTGCCTGGAGATCCAGTCTTAAAGTTCACTATAAGCACTGTCCCTCGAAAGTGGCTTAAATATTGTTTTGACATGGGGGTAACCTGTAGGTGTGATTGAGCATTACCTCTATACTTTATTTGTATGTGTTAAACATCAGGGAATGTCATCAGTTTAATCAGTATTATATTCTTCATTATATACAATTTCGTTTTATCTTCTAGTCATCAGACAATATTTTACAAGAGTTATATGTCGTTAACACACCCGTGTTCAATTTACTTTGAACTACCCAGCCTTTAATTTAAAACGGTAAAACTTGAATATACATTGGATTCGTATGACTACCCCCTCCCCCTTATCGGTAGATAAAAGGGTTGGGCATATTGATAAGGGTCTGTATATTTGATTCCTTTGCGGTAGAAACATCAAACTTTGCAGAAGTTGCAACGGCTTTGAACGGAACTACAACACGGGGTTCAATGTCCAAGGTCAAAGTTAAACTCAAATGTCGAAACTGGGACGAAAGTGTAATTCTGTCTATAAATTGGAACCATAAAGTAAACAAATATGAAAGCATACCTGTTGGTTTGATTTATGATTTGCCTCGCATCTCTTCAATGGTAATGCGAAACATGTGTTTACGTTGTAATTAAATCAAACCAACTGCACTGTGCAGTTCATTTATTGTATTTATATTTTTCCTTTTTTCTGCGTGTATTTATAGAATATGTAGACTACGACTCTCAACTGAGCTAAGCCATTTGTCCCTACAATATCTGTCAATGTAAAGGTCAAATGTCAAAATGTGCACATTGTAACTGTGAACTGCCTTCATCAATTGCCAAACATTAAACACATTTTACGAGTAAATTTCAAACTCTAGAAATGATCGTGTGAAAATGAGATTTTTTTTTAAATTAGCAATTTCTTCTTCTCCCAGAATGATTTTTACCCTTTCGAAAATAAATCTTCATGTTCTATTTCAATTTTAATTTTCGTCTGCAACCTGTTTGAAATTGGTACAGTCATTGGAAAATAACCAAAAATGTGGCGTTTTGTAAAGAGTGAAGCGCTAACTTCTGCATTGTGTTTTTTATCCCCCGCCAAAGGCGAAAGGATTTTGTTTTGGCGTTGTCCGTCCGTCCTTCCGTCCGTCCGTCCGTCCGTCCGTCCGGCACTTTTGTGTCCGGAGCCATATCTTGGAAGTGCTTTGGCGGATTTCATTGAAACTTGGTATGAATATATATATGGATAAGAGGATGATGCACGCCAAATGGCATTGTACACCATCTGTTAATAACGGAGTTATGGCCCTTTGTATGTATTCTGTGTCAATGTAGCATGTGGGGGTGTCTGTGACAAAGCTCTATTT
This sequence comes from Dreissena rostriformis, assembly GCA_007657795.1. NCBI lineage: Eukaryota > Metazoa > Mollusca > Bivalvia > Myida > Dreissenidae > Dreissena > Dreissena rostriformis. The sequence continues at coordinate 2,363 of VMBQ01004214.1, read as the reverse complement.
TGGCGGGGGATATCAATTCAACGAATTTGCTTGGTTTATACTATTTTTATTACTTTAAACCATATTGTCCTATATTTTGAATAGGAAATGGAAGCTATCTAAAGTGTGTTAACGACATCAATGGAAAATATAAGAAATGCTTCTAACACATAAATAAAAAAAATCTGTAAAAAAAGGGGTGGGGGCGGCCCCCACCCCATTTTCTAAAAAAAAATCTATTTTTATTGTTAGTTTTGTTTTGTTTTGGTCATGAAGTGATCTCTATCTTGGTCCCCACTGTAGGGCCCTTTCTGAATGGTTCTGCAATTTTCACTCGACCAACACGCGGAGAGAGTAGAAAATTTTCCCATTGGAATCCTTTTATTGAACTTTAGATTATTGAACCTGTTGTATAGTTAACATATTGAATTCATGTATGTGCTTAGGGGTGTAAGCTTATTTGAACGATCGCCTTAAAAACATTTACTTTTCAATTGCATCCTAAAATGGACTCTTAAAGGAATTTGAGGGTGGTATCATTTCCCGAATGTCAATGGTTGATATAAACGAGACCGCCGCATGAAGCTGAACTGAGACCCGACGGACACACGTGTCTAGCAGTTCTTCTAACTTAAGAGTGTTGTTCTTGCAGCTTTTTGGTGATGAGACTTTAATTGTTCTAATTAAAAAAAAACACAATAGCTGATTACTTAAGATTTGTACTTGGGACAGCGGACCGATAACTCTGCTTTCTGAATAAAATGGTGTATGTGTGCATATGACGCATCTCGATTAGGCTCATAGACGCTTCAAATAAGTTCCCTGACGATTTTCGTATTGAAAATTGTTCGAAATTATCCTTCGGTGACAACTGAATGCTTACCGTGATTATGCTACTTATATTGCATAATTCGACGGCCTCGATCGAAAATGACGTACCTCCAGCTTCTTACAAGCTGGNAAAAAAAAAAAAAAAAAAAAAAAAAAAAAAAAAACATGAGTCGCGCTCTGGGAAAATGGAGTTTAATGCATGTGCATACAGTTTCGTCCCAGATTAGCCTTACAGTTCGCACATGCCAATCATGGATGACTCTTTCTGCTGTTATGGAATATTTCTTTTAAATAAGTCTCTTCTAAAAGAAAATCCATTCTAGGCAAAAAAGTGTCGTCCCTGATTAGCCTGTGCGGGCTGCACAGGTAATAATGGGACGACACCTTAAGCAAATGCATTTAACACCGTTTTCCCAGTGCGAGGCTGACTTAATGATTTAAGGTATTGACTAAATTTGCAGGGCTAAAAGATTAACAGATATGGTTAATTTTTAACTGGCATGGTTGTGAGACTGCACTTTGTGCTTTTTTGAGAATGTGCTTTGAAGGTCGATAAAAAGCTTACGATGTGAAATTAAAACAATATTTATTAGACCTTCCTGTTTTATAATTTTCAAAGTCCTGCTCGGCATTCTACCTCTTTATAATGAACATTAGACGCGATATGTGAAAACAGGGTTTCAATGCATTTGCGTAAAGTGTCGTCCCAGATGAGCCTGTGCAGTCCGCACAATCTAATCTGGGACGACACTTTACGCGCATGCATTAAACCCCGTTTTCCTAATGCGAGGCTCACATAATGATTAAATTATTTACTAAAATTGAAGTGCTAACAGATCAACAGAAAATGTGAACTTTGAACTGGAATGGTTGTACGGCTGCTCTTGTTACCTGGAATGTGCTTTGCAGGGGAAAAATACAAGTTTTAAGCTGTGTAATAACATGTTCTTATTCAGACCTTCCTGTTTAATAATAGGCCCCCATTTATGAATGAATGAATTTTCAAATGACATTCACTTCGAAAAGTGACACGACCCCATTTCTGTAAATTAATAATGAAAAGAATATCCGTGAAATGGATGGATTCTCCCTGATAGTGCGCTTTATCAATCATTTGGTTGTTGGTAAGCCACGGAACAAGGATTTAAGTGAGGCAATCACTCTCAAAACGTCAACGCACAATTGTGTCGCGTTCTGAGAAAACTGGGCATAATGCATGTGCCTAAAGTGTCGTTCCAGATTAGCCTGTGCAGTCCGCACAGGCTTATCAGGGACGACACTTTCCGCTTTAATGACATTTTTCGTTTAAATGAAGTCTCTTCTTAGCAAAAATCCAAATAAGCCGGAAAGTGTCGTCCCAGATTAGCCTGTGCGGACTGTGCGGACTGCACAGCTAATCTGGGACGACACTTTACGCACATGCATTTTGCCCAGTTTTCTCAGAACACGCCACGATAAAGACCATACACTCATGACACTCACCGTCTATCATCACCACCGGAAATAGTTGACCAGCGAAGCGAAAGTAAACAAACCAACCATGGAGAGCAGTG
>VMBQ01004213.1:72464-90327 GCA_007657795.1 Dreissena rostriformis | reverse complement strand
TACAATATCCCCACGCTTTTAAAAGCGTGGGGATAATAAGTGTACAGGCTTTAGGTTTGGTTGATTTGAAGTTAGTATTCGAAGCAGATAATACCGGTTCGGTTTATACAAGAAATCCTATTCAAACGCGAAGAAGAAACATGAATATTTATCATAAAACATAAATTAAATGTATTCTTGTTATAATTTTGTTTTGATTTACTTAAGAATTGTATGCATTATTTTTCTTAAAAACCTTATGTCAAATATGTTAAGCGTCATAAGTAATAAGGAACTGTTCCTTATTCCTTTTTCGAATAAGGATCTTGGAAAAAACGTACCAACTTACTCTCCATAAATTATTTCATCCGTTTGATGTAAACACGATTTTATCGTTTCCAAATTTCTGTATTTGTGAAAACATTTTTAATTACGTTTTTCATTGGTTTCTTTGTTAAAATCAATATTCAACATCGAATCTCTGTCTATTTATGTATAATACTCTCGTCACAATAAACCCCGTACAAAAGAAAAGACCTGATATACAACACATCAATTAAACAAAGACAAAATACCTTTGATACCGCTATGTTAGCCTGGAAACCAGTTGGAACAAATACACCAGATTCCACATCAATATATTCGCTTTCGTCATACAACGAAGAAATCGAAACGTATATATGAGATACATCATGACATATCTTTAATGTTGTCATAAAGTAGAGCTATTTTGTGTTATGTTTATGAAAGATTTTTACAATTTTTCACATACTTTATTTGAAATATGTCTGTATATTCATCGCTTACTTTATGGTTTCATCTCTTTTTATAGAAGGATCATATTTTTATGTATACTAATAACTTTAAAACATATCCCCTAATCGTTACATGTCCGATACTTATTACACTAGTACACAGAAATTATGTGTGTGGTATCCGACTCACGGGTAACATTTTTTTGAAAGCAGGTTTTAATTTTCTTTCCACATAGATATATTTTATTAGGATCGAGTTTGGTTTGTGATTAATTCTGGGGTAAAGGTGAGGTTCGGTCAGCCCTCAAAACGGTTTACCTCCACAATTCTTCGCATTGACCGTTCCAATGCGGTGATCCCAATTTCGATCATTGTATGTTTATAATTGGTGTTCTCTTATAAAAGAAATGGACACGAACAAAAAGTTTCCCTCCCGATAGAAAGTCTGGAGTTTCATTGTTTGCTTTAGTAAATACTTTGACAGTTTGATTTGTACTGTGTGGAAGCAGTAGACCGTATCCCGTATATATCTTCTATCTCGTAATATTTCAGTCTTCAGAGGTTGTAATCGATTGAGCTATTTCTTATTGTGTAGATGAAACATTTTTGCGATCTGTCTTGCACCTAATTTGTTTGAAAAGTGCCTGCAAATACATGGCTAACTTAATAATTTAATATTTTTTTTTTATAGAGGGACCATATTTAGGTGTACACTTAATGGTTAAACAAAAATCCCTTATCGTTTTGAAAGTATAGGTGAGGTATTCGATTCACGCGTCACGTTTTGGCATTCGTGTTAACATGTTCTGTCTGCATATGTACATTACATTGAGATGGTTTTAGACGCGAGTTTGGTTTGTGATATTTCTGAGGTAGGTCTGATCGAGGTGCAGTAAGCCCTCAAACCGGGTTAAATACTTTTTGAGTTCCTTCTTTTCGATCATCTGTACATTAAGGTCAGTCACATGTGGACATAAGATCAACCAAGCAGGAGAACACAAGCTTTGGGGCGTATATACTTATGCTTATGCCTATAACGGACATATGGAAGGTTGGGATAGTGAATTGCTTAATGATTCATCTTTCAATGGGAATATAAATGTACGTAATACATTTATTGCAATGACAACAAAACGACATATTTCGTAACGTATTCAACGTCATATTTTAATATGTGATAAATCAATATCCGCCAACCATTGTCCGCCATATTATAACTTGTCCATATGTATCCGGCATGAGTGTTTGACATCATGACTATTGCAAGACTAATAACTTTAACGAGCCTTTTAACAGAAGTATGTCTCTGTTTGTATTAAGAAAGGCTTTTCCACAAGGCCTTTAAGGAATTTGGCACTCCTGTACCTGAATTTCAAAATCAGGGGTACCACTGTACCTGCATATTCAACAAGAATATCAGTGAAACTGATGGATGCTCCCCGACGATGTGCTTTGTCAATGTACGGTTTAATTGAAAACATGGGATAAGAGAGCAGTCAAATATTGAAGGCGCAATGAGAAACTGTAACGAAAGTGTGACCTTCAGAAAATCTATTATTAGCCTCGGTGACCTTGACCCTGATCCCAGTGACCTCAAACCTCATCAAAAGGTAGAGGTCCATGCAAGGTACCTACATGCCAAATATGTAAGAGATCGGTAAAATATTGAAGGCGCTATGAGAAACTGTAACAAAAGTTTGACGGAAGGAAGGAAGGACAAACTGGCAACTAAATGCTCCACCAAAAATGTTCAGGGAGCATAACAAAGGGAACCTTTGTGCCTGAATGTTCTAAAAAGGGTTACCCTTCGCCTGAATGTGTAGTTCTAGACAATCCCTACTGTACCTAAATTTCAAATTAGTATCAGTGTGTTCTAGCGCAGAAGTAATGTAGAATCTAATATAGGACACGTCGAATTAAGAAAAAAATCCTACCCATTGCCAAATGTCAGTCAATGCCTCTGTGCCTTAACATTATCCTGGGAAAAAGCCTGTAAGAAGTCAGGTTAAGATTTACACGCAAGATGAAGCTCGGGTTACAATTAGAGTGCAACAAGTAAATGTATCTTCTTCATATATTATAAATTCATTATCATAAAAAATACACATTCATGATTTATAAAATACCAATTTAAACAAGAGTTCCGCGGTTCGGAGACATATGCCCCCAAAACAGGGCCTTGATCTTCACACTTATTGTGACAGTGACCTTGACCTAGTGACCCCAATTTCAATAGGGGTCATCTACTGTCCAAGGCCAATGCACATGTGAAGTATCAAGCCAATCTGTCAATTTGTTGACGAGTTATTGATCGGAAACAATTTAAACACTTATTGTGACAGTGACCTTGACCTTTGACCCCAATTTCTATCGGGGTCATCTACTGTGCAAGGCCAATGCACATGTGAAGTATCAAGACAATTGGTCAATTTGTTGACGAGTTATTGATCGAAAATGATTTTAAAACTCATTGTGACAGTGACCTTTGACCTAGTGACCCCAATTTCAATAGGGGTCATCTACTGTCCAAGGCCAATGCGCATGAGAAGTATGAAGCCAATCGGTCTATCCGTTCAAAAGTAATTGATCGGAAACGAACTGGTCTACCGACAGACCGACCAACAGACGGACCGACCTTCATCCAGCAAAACAATATACCCCATCTTCTTCGGGGGCATAATAAATGAAAACAATTAGATCACAAAATAATCACACAGTTAAACTGCCTAGAATGTGTGATTGATTAGTTAAGCATGGTTATCAAGGGGAACTAATGGAGTCTAAACAATAAGCAACAACACTTTTAATTTCATACAGATTTAAGGACTGCAATGTCAGGATTAGGATTTTTTTTTTAACTAAAACATGTATACTGATCTATCCATTCAAAACTTCTTATGCTTTCATGTATCTTAAATAACATTTTTCATCAAAAGTCACATAATTTATACACACAATGCAAATATTTCATTTCAATAAATTTATGCAGCTCCAATTTTTTAAGTCAAATTAAATTCTCTTACAATTTCTTGTTTACCAAGGTATTGTGTCTGTTTAACAGATATTCTAATCAATAAGATAATGTTCACCTTGTATTCACTAACGAAACAAGAGACAATATATGTTTGTAAAACATTAATGCCCCGCCCAACCCCACTTATGCCAGACTTAAATGTCTTAAATATGTCTCTCCCCTACAGTTATAAATCAGCCAGCAATTAAAAGCAAAATGGTTTATGGAAAAAAATGACCTGTGGCTTCTAACTGTGAAGTTGACATAGGTATGGAGACTTGAGTTACATGTGACATGCCATCTCATGGGTGTCATTTGAGAAAATTTATTTTAAAATTGCATGATAAATGACACAAGTTAGTGTGTGGACTAGCTGTTTTATGCATACATTTGACCTCTAATTGAGACCTTGACCTTTGAGGTAAAGAGAATGGAGTAACTCGTGTCAAGTTGTGTAATGATGATTAATATTTATGCCAAGTTATTTTAAATCCATCAATATATTGCATAGTTATGTATGAGACAGAATTCTTTGTGGGGACATCTATCATGAAGACACACAGACGGATAGTGTAAATGTAACTGCCATATGCTGCCTTCTTTGAAAGAAAGCACTCAAAAAGACAGATGTCGAGCTACGAATTGAAACATTGCTCATACACGTTACACCAAACAACTCATATGAGATTGAATGCATATTAAACAAGCAAATTCGTTGAATTGATATCCCCCGCAAAACTAAAGCTTTGTCACAGACGTGACGTATACCCCCACATGCTGCATTGACACAGAATTTATGCAAAGGGCCATAACTCCGTTATTAACAGATGGTGTACAATGCCATTTGGCATGCATCAACCTCTTATCCATATATATATACTCATACCAAGTTTCCATGCAATCAACCCAAGCACTTCCAAGATATGGCTCCGGACACAAAAGTGCCGGACAAACAGACAGACAGACAACGCCAAAACAATATCCCTGGGTGGGGTATAATAAATGCAAGAAGTTGTATGTATGGTTAAAGTAACATTGTATTTTGCATGGGGATAACAAAATATTTACAATATAAATGTCAAGATGCAAAAATAGCACGAGTTTAAATAAGCAACACATATAAACTCTGTAACAATAATATATACAGCATTTCATTGCAAGATTCAGCGGTCTACATACTACACAATAATTATATGCACACAAAAATACTTCAAAACAATTTCTTCAATAAAACTTGTGTTTGCCCTAATACAAATTTTCGACCAAACATTAGTACACCTTTCAGAACTCGTTTTTGCCCTAAAATACGAATTTTCAAAACATTCTTACAAGTGTCAAAACTCATTTTTGCCCTAATAGACGAATTGTCAAAACATGTGTACATGTTTCCAAACTCGTTTTTGCCCTAATAAAACGAATGTTTAAAACATTCATACAAGTTTCCAAACTCTTTTTTGCCCTAAAAGCGAATTTTAAAAACCTTCTTACAAATTTCTATGTACTGAATGGTTTATAAAAACTGTAATTCGTATTATTTTACATTGATATAGCAACAACAACAAGCATGAGCATCATTAACACAAATACTGATGTCCCTAAAACAGGTTTTGTTATGGAACAACTCAAATAAATTCATCAGTAATGTTATGAATTTTGTGATTTTTTTTTATACATACCCCCCTAACGAGGTATACTGATTGTGGCGTCTTGTTGACACTTTTGCAAATCTCACCTTGATAATAGTAAGTACAATTTGCCCAAAACTTATTATATGAGCACCCAGCACATTTTAATCCAATGGTTGAGTAGGAATAGAAGATATACCATGTGGAAATGTTAATTGAGCAAAATCATGTATGCCAGCTTTTGACCACATATTGAACACAGCAATGGGGGAACTGGCTCTAAAATTGAAGCAACAAAAGCAATATAACCAGAAGCCAGTAAAATACATTAAAGTCCTAATGCTTTGCTCAGATTTTGGGCATCTGAGACAGTTCATTTTCTCAAAAAGGTGTATTGACCCGAAAATGAACAAATTTATCGAGTTATGGTGCCAGCAGTTTTCCACTAGCGCCCTGTATATTTCTGAGTTATGGTCCTAGTACTACACAAATGACTTAAAAGTTTAAATTCATATTATCTTCTTATCACATTCAACATTTATTAAAACTAATGTATTATAAACACTTGTACAGCCAAATAATATTTGAGACACACAAACATAATACATATAATGCAAGGTAAACATAATTATATTCATGTATTTCCTAAAGTTTTTGTATTCAAATTACAAGAATTATCTAAACTATGTAACAATATATAACTTAACTTTAAACATAATTTATTTCCAAAAGCAAATAATGATATTATTATAAAAGAATACATTTTGCCCATACATACATATTACATAATGGAAAAAGGGTTAGACCTAAAGCTCAACAACATTATCGAGGGTGAATACATAACATTGTAAATAAGAAAATAATTGTGTCAGAATCAAAATAAATCCATCAAAGTGCTAACAGTAATCCAGTAAGATTGTTACAAACATTTTGGGAAATTGTCATTAATAACCATGAAGTTCACATTACTTACTAAATTTAAAATAAATAATGTAATACACATGATTTATTTCTGTACAATTAAAACACTTTATTTTAAATTGATATTCAAGATATTCAATTCATTCACTTCACACAGAATATAAAAGAATGTCATCTTTAAACTTCTAAATTAAGAATTTATTTACATTGTTACATTTTACAAACTTTTCTTCAAACTGGTAAAACGTTATGGCCCTCTGAAATGATCTATGTTTTCTAAAGGAGTTATTTTAGTTTCTTTTATTTAATGCTTTCTGGTGGTTTATAGAGAAATATCAGTGAATTAAAACTGATAATTTCACTGTTTCAAACAATGAAAATTATCAGTGAAAATTATCGATAATTTTCACTGATAATTTTCATTGTTTGACTGTGAAATGACGTCATTATTTTGACGAAATGACGTCATTATCCCAACGACATTCTTTAGTTAAAGTCTTTAACTATGTATATAAACTGTGAAAAAAGCATGAAATAAAAAGAAAATTTGTTGGATTCAGTGGAATATCGATTTTAATTCATGCATGATCATAGAAAATATATATATTATTGGCTGCGCCACTCGTGGAAATAATAATTTCTATGATCACTCGTGAATTAAAATCGATAATCCACCGAATCCAACAAATATCCTCTATATAGTTAGCAAGACAATTTTAGTGAAAACTCAGTCAGCTTAAATCGGTTATGGTTGAGCAATGTAGGATGCAAGCAATAGCACATGATGCACTTCATGTTAAAAACAAACATTAAACATAAAAAATACTAAATTTGAATAAGATTGAACATTGTTTAAAAATGTAAAGGCAAAACTTCATAGGATTTGTAGAAGCCTGGTAAGGATTTAAAATGTTGACAGCAATGTATAATGTTGTATAAATCAGGATAATTTTCTGAAGAAGTAACTGATTCATCCATCACATTTTTTCCCCACACTTCTCATTCAATTTAATTTTTTAATTCAGAATTATTTCAAGAATTGCAGAACTGATCTACTTTTTCACTCAGGGATTCAGATTTATTCTGAAGCAGATTCATTGTCACTACATGTATTTGTTGAGTAGTGAGTACATGTACTATTGTACTATTAAAAATCAGGATTGCAGATAAATGTTCAATCCTCATCTAATCCAGCCAAACCTTTCACCTCAGTCTGTTCATTGCTATGGCCATCATCAGCCGCCTCTTTCCTGTCAGTCTGATCAGGGTCATGTGACACCTGCAATCCCTGTGGCATCAAAGTTGTCCCCCTTTCTTCTTCATCATAGTCCACAGTTTTTGGGACTGTTTCGCTTGCATGTTCCCATTCTTTTAGACGCTCCATCTGTAACGCTGTGCTTGGTGTCAATGGTGACATTGAACCCGCGTTTGCACGGGTACTTAATGTATTCCTTGGAAACGGAAGTTGCCGGGAATCAGTGGTGGCCTCACTTTCTTCAGAGTTCCATGCATTATGGGAAGTGCGTGAAAATGGCTCAGACATGTGCGCTAGGCCATATCCAGACGAAATGTTGGAGTGGGCTGCCGCGTTGCTACGGTAACGTTGACTAATATTTTGTCTTTCGTTGGTGACATGGACAAGAGGAGCTGCAAGAGAAAATGTTAAATGACAGAATTAACTACAAATGGTTTTCTTGACATTTGCTTACTTTCGCTTCATGTAGCAATAACTAGAGTTGATCAGTGTATTTAGTTAGTAAGTAAAAAAATATCCATTATATAATTTTATTTACTTGGATTACACTAATAAAAAAGTTGACATTTACTAGAAGGGCAAATTCTTGGTGTAAAAACAAGTTTAATTAAGGTCCTTTCCTTAATTAGTGGTGACAATTTAGTTAAAGGGTTTGTGAAGTGTGCATCACACTATCAAGACTGTTTAATTCTTGCACAAGTTGCACCTCCTTAACAGGACCTAGAGCCTTTATACACATTTTAATATGATGTATTTCTTTATATTTCTTTATTTTATAACTTCTCAAGTACTGTATCATGAACATATATTTCATCAACATTTCATAAAATTTGTAAATCAACAGCCAATATAATATATGGTACACTTGATGAAAATGCAAACAAGAGCTTAATCACTTTTTTGAAAATAACTCTCCTCCTGAACATGTTTTGCAATTAAATGACAAAAATTGCCAGATCCTATACTTATGAAGACGGACCGTTATAATTCTAACACAATGTACAAAACTCTTTGTTCTTTACTCAAAACGGACACAGAAAAAACTGTGCGAAACCAAAATTTCGCAAACTTAAAAACTCTTTTTTTTGTTGCAGATTTGCCTCTTTTTGAGATAAAGTATGCGATAAGACTTATTTGTGATCAGTAATTGATTATTTTTGCTAAATAAATGCTGTTGTTTTTTCAGTATGAAATTTATAATCAAAATTGGTCTTCCCAATGGATTTTTGCATTTTCCCATGGGATTTCTTTTCCATGTGATTGTTTTTCCCACTTTCTGCATGGGATTTTTTATTTGGTAAAAAAAAACCATGAGAAAACAACAAATCCCAGGTGAAAACAAAAAATACAATGGCAAAATGAAAAACTCCCATGGGAAAGGCTATTTAAAAACAAGAGCACCGCCTAGCGGGTGCAGACAGCTCATCTATTTGTCAAAGTATGAATCAAATCTGATCATATATAAAGAAGTTATGGCAATTTTAGCAAAATTTATTACATTATCTTTAAAANGGGGGGTGGTTTGGGTGGAGTCTATTGTGGTATGTCAGGTAAGTGTTGTTTTGTCAAAGTATGAATCAAATCTGATCATAAATAAAGAAGTTATGTCAATTTAAGCAAAATTTAATATAAGGTCATTCAAAGGTCAAGGTCAAATACTACTTGCCAGGTACAGTACCCTCATAATAGTAAGACAGTATTTTAAGTTTGAAAGCAATAGCCGTGATACTTTGGAAGTCAAGTGGATCTTAACACAAAATTTAACCAAATATTCAAAGTTACTAAGTCAAAAAAGGGCCATAGTTCTATCAAAATGCCAGTCAGAGTTACATTACTTTGCCTGCACAGTCCCCTCATGATAGTTAGCAAGTGTTCCAAGTCTGAAAGCAATAGCTATGATACTTTAGGAGAAAAGTGGCCCAAAACACAAAACTTAACCAAATTTTCAATTTTCTAAGTATAAAAGGGACCATTATTAATGCCAAAATGCCAGTCAGAGTTACATAACTTTGCCTGCACAGTCCCCTTTTGATAGTTAGTAAGTGTTGCAAGTATGAAAGCAATAGCTTTGATACTTTAGGACTAAAGTGGACCTAAACACAAAACTTGACCAAATTTTCAATTTTCTAAGTATAAAACGGGCACATAATTATGTCAAAATGCCAGCCAGAGTTATCCAACAATGCCTGCCCAGTCCCTTCATGATATTCAGTAAGTCTACCAAGTTTGAATTCAATAACTTTGATACTTTATGAGAAAAGTGGACCTAAACACAAAACTTAACCGGGCGTCAACGCAGACGCTCAGGTGATGACAATAGCTCATATTTTTTTTTATAAATAGATGAGCTAAAAATGAAAAAAATGGAAATATTATATATCATTTTAACGCAAACTTTATCTAAAATATGAATATCTTTAACGTAAACAGTACTTAAGTTTGCGAAATATCGGTTTTTCAAGTTTTTTCCGGTGGCCGTTTTAACCACTTTTTCAGTCCAACAATTTAAGATAACTTACCAACACGAACGAATGGTCGAACAACATTGACTGGTGGCAGCACTTCCGCCATTTTAACTTTGTTATCATCATCTAGTGATGAAGAATCAGCAGACGCTTCATTGGCATTGTCTTCATCACTCACTTTATCAGAGAGAGATATATTATCCTTTTTAACGACGCTGATATTATACAATAATTCTTTGCTAAAAGCTTCACCGCTTTCCACATTCTCGCATTGACTAGGAAATTCACTGATTCCTTTGTTAATATTGTTGAACGGCACTGAGGAAGCGGGATTATGCGCTTCATGTGAAGTGTAACAAGGCACTCTACCAGCTGCTGCCCTGCCTTGCAATGTCTGCACTTTGCGTTGGCTCAATTCCTCTCCACCTATCCGAACTGCTCCATTTTCAATATTTATGTTAATGACCGAGTTGTTTATAGGCCCGTTGAAGTTTATTGTAGAACCTCCAGCTTTTGGATTGTCATCTCCATTATCATTATTGTTACCCTTACATTTCTTATTATAACACTGCTCACCGGAGCTAAACCTGGACTTCTGAACAGTCTCTTCTGGGCTTGGTTGCACACCAATTGCCTTAAGATCCTTGGTTCTGTTTGTGCTCACGTTGTCAGATAATGCTGCACTAATAGTGCCATCACTGCTATGGGCTTCAGGCACGACCAATTCTGAAGCAGTGCTGTGTGCCGTGACACCCATTGTATCTTCTAGCATAGAATTCTCACTATTCAATGTTTGATAAATTCTGTTAAACTCCTCCGATTGTCGAAGGGCAGCCTCCCGATGGTAACTGGTACTACCAGGAGTATTTATCAAAGCTGAAATGTCTGGATATAGTCTTGACTTGGGCTGGGTTTCATCTGGGGTCAATGGTAACAAGGGTTCAAGCTCTGCATCAGAATTCACTGGAGAACTATTACCTTCATTTTGTCCCATGAATGAATTGACCCCATTTATCTGCCCTTGGTTAACCAAAAAATCTCTCCGTGGAAGTGGAACATTTGTGGAGTTAAGAACCATTGGTCTGGATTCAATGTGCCTAGATTGAGCTTCTCTGCTCTGACGATCAGCAGCCTCTGATAGAATGAAGTCTGTAATTGGTGAAGGACTAGGACTTATGTCAACAAGGTTTCTATTGCCGTAATAACTTGTAGGAGTGGTTGGTGGTGATATTTGTGTTGACAATAAGTCATTTGATGAACCTTGGGTTGGGTCTGAGGAAACAAAGAAAGAAAATAATCAGTTTTGTGTACAATACAGGACCTGAAGGAACAATATCCATCCCTTCGGAGGCATAAACTGATCTGGTTGTTTTGCATTACACTTTATTTTTTGTTATAACACCTGACCCTTCATCTTAATCATCAGGAACCTCACTTTAGTTTAATGGGTTCAGATTGGCTGCCCTAATTTGGAAAGTGAAGAGTGTTTACATCAACAATTTACATTCAACTTGTTTGAGTTAGTACCTATGGTGTTAAAAGAACAAAAGTGCTTGCAAAAACTATACTCAATTGTAACAAGGCTTGTCACCATAGGATGACATATGCCCCCTTTTTCCACATTTTTCAAAACCTAAACGCAAAACCTAAACGCAAAGTGTGACGGAAAGACGGACAGACAGACAGACGGACAGTGCGATCACTATATGCCCACCTTCGGGGGCATAAAAAACATACCAGTAAACAATCTTTATTTTAGCTTTAAAGTATAGTTTGATAAGACTACCATTCAGAGATGGTTTGTTCAACGAGTTAGTTTGGATTTAAGTGCATCTCTAGTCTGTTCATAAAGTCATATCATTTACATTTGAACTTGCACTGATTCAGATGGTTTGTTTATAAATTCAATATAAAATCTTATGTGCTGCTTTGAAGACACATAAGTTTAAATTAAAAATCCTATCACAAAAGAATCGTAATACAGAAGTGTGTTTTATCTAATGAAGTACTGTTTAAATGATCTGGTAACAAACTATTATGTTTTCAAATAGGGATTTGTTAAATGCCATTTTGTTCTGCGCTGTTATGCTGAGTAAAGGTTCTTCAGATGTGGAAATATCTAATTTTAAGGATATAGAGGAAATTAATTCTATGAAGCTTTGGGAATACCAGCCCTGAATAGTAAATGAAGTTCCTATTTTTTTTATTTGATTTAGACCTTAAATGATCCATTACACGAACAATGAAATCATTCCAAGATGAACAAATCTTCAAACAAGGTCATGGGCAGAGATATACGCCAGTCTTAAAACATGGACCTGTTACTGCAAAATTTGCATTTTTTGTAAAAACAAAGGACAATAACTCTGAAGTGCTTGGTGCTATTTGCCTGGTAATCATACTTGACAACCATTAACATCAACAAAGATTTGCAGAAAGTTTGGTTAAGATTTGATGAAAACTCTGAATAACCTGATGCAAATTTGCAGTTTATCTAGTCTGGCCTCCATTTTATGTCAATAACAATTTCCGAGACGTTTTGTGAAGATTCAATGAAGGTGACAAAGAGCAGAAAAGGTTAAATTCTCATTATTTTAGTAAATAAAAGGGGATAACCCTAAAATGCATGGTGAAATATGGCAGGGTATAAAGCTTTTGCTTTCATTTAATGTCAGAAGCATATGAAGAAAGATTGGAGAGATAAGATTAAAACTGTTTAGAGCGGAAATGGCGAATTTTGCATTTTTGTTATATAAATAAATGGCAATAACTCTGAAGAGCCTAGTGCAAATTGGCTGATTATCATATTTGGACTACATTTAGTGTCAACAAACTTTTCCGGAAAGTTTGATGATGATTCAATGAAAACTACCAATTTTAGCCAGGAACACAGCCAGCCACCCATCCGCCCAATCACCAAGGATGTTCCCATTAAACGTCCTATCAAGAGTCGGGCGTATATTTATCATTTAACTTTTAGAACATATCACAGATTTAAAACCTAGGGTGCCAAAGATACAGTGAGGAGTGTTCTTATTTGAAAAAAAAAATGACCTATGGATAAAACTCTGATAATCATAGAAGTAAATAATGTTATTTCATGTCAGATACCTGTGGAGAAACATCCACTAAGTTTTTCCCACACTTGCTGACAAACATGGATATTAGAACTTGCTCCTCTTCTGCAGAGGCAGAAGAAACCGACAATGGCAATTAGCCTGAAAATAACAATATAAATATTTCTCATGTATTACAATCTCAAACAACAGCATAGACTGAATGATATAAAAGCAATAAAACATTATATTTAACAACAGCATGGACTGACATAAAACCAATAAACCATGATACATGTATTTTAAAACGTGCTATACCTTGTCTATGTAATATAACCATTACCAATATTTTTATCTTAAACATAGGTATTATAGCTTTTGAGGGTTTTCATTTTCTCCTTGTGTTTGACTGACTAATCCCTGAATTTTGATGATATGGTTAAAGAGCATGTTTTGAGCAAGTTTAATGAAGACAGGGGAAAAAAGTCGGTGCCCTAGGTTTCACAATAGACATGGGGGCACAGGGTAAATGTTGACAATGCAGTGCCCCAGATTAGCTGCGTATCTGCGTTTTTCACACTATAAAAATGTTTAAAAACGCAAAGAAATTCAATATAATGCGTATTGAAAACGCAATCTATTTAACTTTTACGCTGATTCTTCAAATTTGATGCGTACAATACAAGTCCCGATCGAAAATGCTTTGATCAATTTCGGTAATTTCACATTGGAATAAATATCATATGGTGGCAAAGATTTTTTTCATTCAAAAGTTAGAAAGCGCCCGGTTGACGGTGGAGCAAAACAGTCAAAATTATTCAAATGCTGTGCGGACTAAATTTCATAGCAAATTAAACATCTGACCAAAATATTTACGACGTGTATGTATTTGTAAAGCGTCTGTACTTTCAGTATCTATAATGGTGCATTATAAAAAAGTCTAAGCGAGTTCAAAAGACGCCAGCGATTGTTGCGCCAAATATATGTCGATCGCAAACTTATCCAACCAAGTAGGCAAGCCCGAATATGTGCCCAATCATTATTGTTATCGATTTGTTAGACACTATGTATGCAGAAGTTGAAAGTAGTGAGTTGACATACAAAAACATGACGGAAAGTCCGTCATTGAAAAAACCTGTTAAAAGTGGAAAAAGTCATATCCCTGGTTAGCAATTGTTGACGTTGATGGGACAGAAACAAATGTTGAAATGTGCATACTGCACCCAGTCTGTGCAACAGAAGTAAAGCAGCAATGATTTTGAGATATAAATGTTAATAACTTATTTCACCCTATTTAAAAACTGAAATCATCCTATTTTCAAAATCAATGGGTGAAAACCCTATTACCGAAATAATTATCTGAGGCACTGACAATGGATGACAGGTGATAGACAACAAATGAAGAACAAAAGGCAATATAAAGTGCAAGACACTCTGAGATCAAATGAGCTTAAATGCAGACAATAATTTTCAGAGTTTTATACCCATATGAATGGGAAAGGACACAGACAATTAACACCCTACACTTACAAAACTGAAACCACTGAAACCACGGCAACGGGTATGGTTGGGAAACCAGACAAGCGCTCATTTCCTTCTGAAGAAGAAACAACATCCAGACAAACAATATTATATGCTACCATAAATTAAGCCAGAGAAAATGTACATACACATAGTTATAAATGTACATCTTGATCATCTGATCTTTCTAAGATTTAGTTTCATCCATTGTTATTCTTATTTAATTTTAAACATAACAATATAACACCATTATATATAGCTATAATAGGTCAATTAAATTACATTTAAAATGTAATTGTCTTTACACAATTGTTAATGCAGAGCGAAAATTGTAACCATATATTTGAATGATACAAATTTCAAGATATATTTTCATTGTTAAGAAACCATTGCCATAAATGTATGTCACACATACCAGACTTGCTATTTGGCGATGTATTATCGTTGTTCACAACTGGAGATGTTTGAGACAATGTTGTAGTTGTACTGGGCGTGGTTATAATTCTGACACGAGTATTGATGTCAGGACGACCCAATCTATCAACGGCAGAAAACACAACAATTAGTATTCCATTTCCATAGGATCTTGACTCTTAAACTACATATATCTTATATATAGAGTATGCTGGTAGCTTAAATACATGAACAGATAAGTAACACATACTTTAAGGTAACAATAGCAAGTGACATCCTTTAAAAACAACAAGAGGGCCATGGGCCCTAAGGCGCTGACCTGAGACCCCTAACAAACTAAACTATTCTGATAAGGTGGACTTTCATTTCTAGGCACATTATTATGACAAACTTTTCATAATTAAATATATTTTCAACACAGAATGTATAAATACATATTAAAACCTTAAACTAATTTATGGGGGATAACTCACTCAGTAGCTGATTGTATCTCCTGCAAAACAGGCTGTCTATGCAAGGTTCTAGAGTGTTAACAAGCTTTTTCTTTAATTTGACCTCGTGACCTTGTTTTTTGCCCTACATGACCCACTATCAAACCTGACATATATATAATAAGGAAAAATCTTCTGACCATATATGACTATATATAAGATATGACTAAAAATGTGACATTTATTGTGTTAAAAAGGTTTTACTATTGCCATTTAATGTAAACTGCCCACCCCTGGTGGCCATGTATTTGAACAAACCCGGATCCATTTTCGATATCAGTCTAGATATCATTAGAACAAATGTTCTGACCAAGTTTTATGAAGATTGGACAATAAATGTGACTTCTAGAGTGTTAACAAACTTTTTCTTTAATTTGTCCTAATTTTTTTACCTCACGTGACCAATTTTTTTAACTTGACCAAGATATCATTGGGACAAATCTTCCGACCTTGTTGTATCTTGAAGATCTGACAATAAATGTAGTCTCAAGAGTGTTAATGATGCAAATATTGATGAAGCACGACAAACAAAAGGCAACCAAAAAAGCTATAAACAAGAGATGTGTTTGTCAGAAACACAATGCCCCCTACTGCCCTGCTTTGATTTTTTTTTTTTTAACTTTGACCTTGAAGGATGACCTTGACCTTTCACTACTCAAAATGTGCATCTCCATGAGATACACATGCATGCCAGATATCAAGTTGCTATTTTCAATATTGCAAAAGTTATGACCAATGTTAAAGTTTTCGGACGGACAGACAGACTGACGGACAGTTCAAGTGCTATATGCCACCCTACCAGGGGGCATAAAGGCCAAAATGCCACCTTATAAACGTACATAGCGTTGTTTATGGATCCACATTTTGACACAAATTATTTTATCTTTCAACTCTTCCCAAGCTTTTGTTAAATTCACAACATATGCATGCGCACTTGAAAAATCACAAACAAAACCCACATGTTATTTAATAGAAAACAACGGTTTCTACAGCTAAGCACATGATATTTAAATATGATGACTGGATTAAATTGTGGATTGCAGTTTCATTTGAATGTGACTATAATTGTTGGAAGTGTCAATAGGGCATAGGCCCACTCACCTCAGCAGTGTGACATTGATGACACAGGGCCAGCAGCCAGGTTGGTCCTTGTCTGCGTACCAGGGACACGGCTCACACACTGTCATAAGAAATAACCATTTGAGCCTTATTCTGGGTAAACTGGGCTTAATGCATGTGCATAAATTGTCATCCGAGATTAGCTTGTGCAGTCCACACAGGCTAATCAGGGACAATACTATCCACCTTGATTTGATTTTTATGAAGAAGATACTTCCTTTAAAGAAAAATTCCGTAAAAGAGGAAAGTGTTGTCCTTGATTAGCTTGTGCAGACGTCACAGGCTAATCAGGGGCGACACTTTAGCCACATGCATTAAGCCCAGTTTTCCCAGAACGAGGCTCATTTTATCCTATTACTTCAAACAATTCTATTACATAACAATAAATCATAATTATAAAATTAGCATTATTCTATTGCTCTTTTCAGCACACGTTAATTGGATTAATAAATAAAGGATCTATGTATTTCAATATAAAATGTACAAAACAAAAGAAACATGACAGCGCCACGAAACCTAGTTATCAACTGTTACCGTCTAACCAGTCTTTAAAAACCACAGATGTTTGATTTTCAAAGCAATCTTTTCACACAGGTTGTCCCTTAATGCATATTTTTCAGAACAGGTATTAAAGTTTAAACCATCTCAAAATGTTTGCTGTTACAATTTATTTTCATCCGATGACTAGGCATTTAATTTATACTGTCACAATTGACTGCTAAATGCCTACAATTTATACTGTCACTATTGACTGCTAAATGCCTACAATTTATACTGTCACAATTGACTGCTAAATGCCTACAATTTATACTGTCACAATTGACTGCTAAATGCCTACAATTTATACTGTCACTATTGACTGCTAAATGCCTACAATTTATACTGTCACAATTGACTGCTAAATGCCTACAATTTATACTGTCACAATTGACTGCTAAATGCCTACAATTTATACTGTCACTATTGACTGCTAAATGCCTACAATTTATACTGTCACTATTGACTGCTAAATGCCTACAATTTATACTGTCACAATTGACTGCTAAATGCCTACAATTTATACTGTCACAATTGACTGCTAAATGCCTACAATTTATACTGTCACTATTGACTGCTAAATGCCTACAATTAATACTGTCACTATTGACTGCTAAATGCCTACAATTTATACTGTCACAATTGACTGCTAAATGCCTACAATTTATACTGTCACAATTGACTGCTAAATGCCTACAATTTATACTGTCAC
>VMBQ01004213.1:52565-69171 GCA_007657795.1 Dreissena rostriformis | reverse complement strand
TCCTTCATAATATTATTATGACAGTTATTCCTGAAAATGAACCAGTCCGTTCAGAGTTGCATGGCGCAGATTAGTTTTATTACAATAACAAGATCTACAAATCACTCTTTAATACATTCCTTTAAACTGAACCAAACTAAGTGCAAGACAAATAATTTCACCTTGCATTTGGGACAACTCATGGCTTCCCCATCATCCAGCATTTTGCGGATCACCATCTGTGTGGTCTGATTGGCTGCCTGGTCATTGGAGGATCGCGCCTTCAGGTCGTCTTGGTACTGTCGACAGTTCATGCCTGGAGGGAGAAACAAAATGGCCCTCTGTATTGATAATGTGAAAGAATAAATTTTTAACAGCCTAGATATGAGTGCAATCAGTCATAAGGTATAATTTGTAATGCAATAAAAAATGGTAAAATGTACTGTAATTCTCATTGAAACTGAATAAGCAATCAAAAATTGAATTGTTTCCTCTTCCAGCAAAAATATAATGTGAAATCACACAACTTTTACTTTAAAGAATGCCTTAAGTTATGTTCCCATTCCTCCAAACTAAACCATTGTTCATAAGGGTAGATGGATTAACACTGAACACAATACTTTGAGACTGTTTTAAATACCCATATGAATAGGGATATCCAAAAAAAAAAGAGACCATTTAAATGTTTTCATTTAAATAATATGCATACATGAAGATATTGTCTCCCTTTTCTGTTTGTTTACATAAATTTTGATCAGACAACAAACATTCTATTTAATCACTGATATACAAGCTGCTACATGTGAAAATTGGTCTTAGGCAATTAGAAGCCAGCCTAGCTCCAGACCAGCCTGCGCAATCCTGCTGTCTGGTCCAAAGCTATGCTCTTTGATTTAAAGTCACGCAAGGTTTCGTTGTCTCATTTATAGCAGCCAGCGTTGCTCCTGATCAGACTGAACAGAGGCGCAGGCTGGTCTTGAGCTACGCAAGCTGCACATGGCATAAGAACCATTTTCCTATGAGGTGGGTCAAACATTCCTATAAAGTATGTCACAGAAACTATTACCTGTATGAATGGCCTTGCAAGTCAAGCAATTCTCCTTCGTGCACACAGGGCAGACAAAGAAGTTGACAAGATCTTCGTAAATACACCAGCCTACGCAGTCCGTAGTCTTGCAGTGAAAGCTGTTGTCTGCCTGACTTTCTGCAGTCGTCAGGCTGCGGGAAAGGTACTTGGCATACTGCTCCGGTGAAACCAGCTGGGGGAAATAAAGTTTCAGGCTTATCTGGAGCAACGCTAGCCGCATAAAGCACAGGGCCCATTTATGCATGATGCGGCTAATTTGATAAAGCCAACGGGTAATGATAAAATGATTAAAATTGCGCATCTGTAATGATTTCCCGCGATTTATTCTAAGATCAAAGAGCCTTTTTACCTGTTTACTTATAGATATCTAATTTAAGCTAAATGAAGTTGTCATGGCCGAGTGGAAAAGGTGATAGACTAGAAATCTTTTGGGATTTTTCAGCACAGGTTCGAATCCGGCCGACAACGCATACTTTTTGCGACGCGTTTTATTTCTTTTCTAATGTAATTTGATTAAATATAGCATATAAGCTATGTTTATTGTTAAATATGTTTCAATTTTTATGCAAATTCTTCATTTTTTTTAATTAAAACAACGTTATGGCTAAATTGGGTGATAAACTGATAAAAATTAGAATCATACATGTTGCATTTTTATTTCAAAAAGTAAATGGTAAATCTGTCTATTTCTTGGGATTTTTGCTGTATATAGTGTATCTATAAAAACTAAGTTCAAAATATTACTTAAATGAAGCTACTTTAAACACCTTTACTGCATCTGTACACACCAACTGCATGCCCATATTAGGAAATCTGGATGAATTATGGAACTTTCATATACCCCAGGGGTGCAAATAAACTGGACAAAAGCCGAGCGTGGGGGTGGTTTCGAAAAAATCAGTATATATTTTTTTAAATCATTGAAAGCCTACCTAAAAATTTGCATGTAGTTAAGTGAAATGATACTGATTAAGAAAATAATACATTAGATTATATTTGGAAAGGTGCCCATTACAGGTGCGCTACCTTAAGATGAAACCACCTGCAGGTTACTATTTGAATGACACATTGTTTTCTATGCTACCTTAAGATGAAACCACCTGCAGGTTACTATTTGAATGACACATTGTTTTCTATGGTTGAATTTCCATGCATACTTGGACAAGGAACCAATGAAGAGTCTCATAAATAATCCATTTGGCTAGTCATATCCCCCGGTTGATCAAGAAGCATAGCATATTTTACAGAACATGGTTTTCGATGATGGTTTTAGTTAACTCTTTCAGTGCTGGAACCGAATTTTGAAGGCCTTTGCAAACAGTTTGGATCCAGATGAGACGGCACAAAACGTGGCGTCTCATCAGGATCCAAACTGTTTGCTATTATGAAAGTATTCTTTGAAAAAAAAATCGAAGAAAATGCCAATTTTAGAAATTCAGCAGACGACATTTTAGCAGACGACAAATTTCCCAGCATGCAAAGGGTTAACCTTTTTACTCTCAGATACGCATTTTGACGCATTTGTAATCCCTAAGAAAATCCAATTAAATTTCAGAACTTTCTTACTAGATTTAAGTTTTTAAAAGCTTCATTTCTAACCCTAAGGTACTGATGAGCGGCAAACAGCATAAAACCTGAACAGACTGCAAGTTTCTCGCAGGCTGTTCTGGTTTTATGCTGGTTGCATGTAGCCATTTTCACTTTGCTTCTTAGCGAGAAAGGGTTAAGTTTCTGAGACACTCACGCCCTTGACCTCCCTGTCCTGTAGCACACCCGGGCAGCTGAACCTCTCATCCTGGTACGGGCACCGCAGTACGGGCTCTTCATTGTATAGCACGGCATCGGCCAAACAAGTCCTGCACAAGAATCAGGTTTAATTAATGGGCAGTGTTCTGAGAAAAGGGGGTTTAATGCATGTGCATAAAGTGTCATCCCAGATAAGCTTGTACAGTCTGCACAGGCTAATGAGGGACGTCGATTTCCGCCTATTTTCAAGAGGATACTTTCTTTAAACGAAAACTGTCATAAAAGTGGAAAAAGTCGTCCCTGATTAACCTGTGCAGACTGTATAGGAAAATCTAAAAGGACACTTAACGCACATGCATTTAACCCCCTTTTCAAAGAGCGTGACTAACAAAACATACTACATTATAATTATCGTTGATTATTGTTCAATGAACAATAATATTAAGTTCTGGTGCCTTGGAATTAGTGTCAGGGCTTTATATCAAGTCGTTTAGTAGCCTTGCATCAAATCAACAAACAGTTGTTTATTGGAAAATTAACAATGACATTGCAACAATTATTTCAAGTCTAATTGGGTATGTAAAATATTTGTCTTGCAAATGAAATGATAAGTATGTTTTCTGGTTTAGGACACCTGTTTGAAATGTTTATTAAGTATTTTAACAATAATTATTTCATTCATATTCTCTATAAGGACAGCCATTATCAAGTCAGTTTTTGTATTCAGTAATCCATAATGAAACAACAGCATAACAAAGCAGTTAAAAGTATCAGACTTTTTCTGTCTGGATGGCTGACTTTTATTATGATATATTCTAATGTCTAGTTAAGTTTGTTTTTTGTTTTTTTAAGTTTAATGTTTTGTTTTGACCCGAAATTTTGTACACTTTATATGTTTCCTTATTATTTTGTACTCCATCACAGTAAAAATCCTTCAAAAAGGTATTTGATAATCTAACAGGCACAATATGAGCTGAGTCATAAATAATGGTGAAGTTCACATGCACATATATCAGGAATATATTATACTGCAGGGGAACATTGTGTCTTGCACATCTACACCTCATAGTGATGCCATATTTTAAGTTTCATGTAAATCACTTGAGCAACGTAGAAGTTTGCTCTACTTAAACATGTTGCAATCAACATGTCCTGTTCAATGTGTTTATAAAATACTTGTAATTTAATCCAAGATTCTCCCAAACCAAAAACGAAGACCCTCTGGTAAATATTACATTCAGAAAAAAATCCCAGCATCTCTCAAAACACACATCATCACAAGACTTTACAGCGGTTATTTTATAATATTGACCAGATTGCTGCCTACCTACAAAACGAATGCAGACATTCTCTAAGCACCACGCCATCCTGAACGTCAATATCCTCGAAGCATATCGGACATGTGAAGACCTCGGCGTTTGAGATCAGATGTTCGTTGGTGTCCATCTCCCGTAGGTGCTGGAAGTTCTGCATCTGCTCTGCCAGATGTGCCTATGTTGGGCGTACAAAATACCAAGTTTGGTTTCTGTTACATGACCAAATGAGCCTCGTTCTGGGAAAACTGGGCTTAATGCATGTGTGTTCCCAGATTGTCCTGTGCAGTCTGCACAAGCTAATCAGAGATGACACTATCCGCTTTTATGGAATTATTCGTTTATGGGAGTGTCTTACAAACAAAAGTCCATTTTAGGCAGAAAGTGTTATCCCTGTTTGCATTGCACACACTAATCTGGGATGACACTTTACATGTATGCATTAAGCCCAGTTTTCCTAAAGCAAGGCTCAAATACATTTAGGTCAGTATGCATGATTTAACCCTTTGCATGCTGGGAAATTTGTCGTCTGCTAAAATGTCGTCTGCTGAATTCTTAAATTAGCATTTTCTTTGATTTTTTTCAAATAATACTATCAGAATAGCAAACAGTTTGGATCCTGATGAGACGCCACGTTCTGTGGCGTCTCATCTGGATCCAAACTGTTTGCAAAGGCCTTCAAAATCCGGTTCCAGCACTGAAAGAGTTAATTATTCATTGTGGTCAACCTGAATGATTTAAAACTCAATAAGTATTCAAAAGATATTGGTTATATATGTAGATACTGTTCTGATATGGATGCTAGAAAAACAATGCATGAATTTCAGATCATATTGTTACTGAAAAATTAAGTGGAATCCTTTTTATGCCCCTGGTAGGGTGGCATCTGTCCAACATTTGGCTTCCTGAGTTTTTTTCCTGATTTTTGTATTGTGAGTTTATTTGGTACCTATATGACTGACGGATCAAGTTCGAGTTTTTCAGGTCCATTGATTTTTGACAAAGTTACATCTGTCTTTAAGTCTTACCGTCCGTTCGGCATCAGTTTCCTGAGTTTTTCTTAAACGCTTTCAGATAGATCCCTGATTTTTGGTATGTGAGTCTACCTTCATGACTTACAGATCAAGTTCGAGTTTCGTTGCGGTCCAATGATTTTTGACAATATTAAGGGCCTTGGACTTAAGAATTTTCTTTCAAATAACACTTTTTCAGATTGTTTTCCGAAAAGATTGTAGATACTGACTTTATTTTTGGTGTGTGAGTCTACCTACATGACTTCCAGATCAAGTTTGAGTTTCGTTCCCCTCTATTGATTTTTGCCATTATATAGTTAAGGGCCATTGACTTAATCATTTTCTCTGAAATAGCTATGTGTGGCTTCAAAGTGCAGTAGGGGGCATTGTGATTCACAAACACAGCTCTTGTTTTTTTTTATTAACAATGAATATACACAGGAAGATTGAGAGAAATATTTTAATGCGCTGTAATCTGTCTTATTTAAAAATACAAAGTGTTGAAGGCATCTAATCATGACAAATTTCAAACTAGAGTTGCCAAACTTGGCCTTTGGGGTCATTTTAATATGGGGAATAAATGTTATGAGTTTGGATGATATCCTTCAAGGCATTCCTGAGAAACTAGCCAACCCCAAAACTATAACCAGCCCATTGTGTATGTATATGCACATTTCTAAGATTAACAAGGGATGTGTTTGTCAGAAACACAATGCCCCCTACTGCCCTACATTTTTTTAATATTTTTTTTTTTGACCTTTGACCTTGAAGGATGACCCTGACCTTTCACCACTCAAATGTGCAGCTCCATGAAATACACATGCATGCCAAATATCAAGTTGCTATCTTCAATATTGCAAAAGTTATGACCAAGGTTCAAGTTTTGTGACAGACACACACAATGACAGACAGACAGGCCAAAAAACAAAATAACCCCTCTTCTTTGAAGAATGGGGCATACAAATAATTTTACAGATGAATGTCCCGTCTAAATCTGTTGAAGACTCAATCAGAATGTGTGTATCATACTTGCACATCCAGTCGGTCAATCAGCATCGACCACGCCAACATGAGGACCAAGTTTAAAGTACTTACAAGAGTTCTGGTAATAACAAAGACCAGCTAAGACTTAAAACACCCAAGTGTATTCCATGTACATGTACTTTGTTTTATTTCTAAGCTTTACAGAACATTGAAACATGAAACAGGCGATGACATTAAAAAAGCATCACAGACTTCATTGTAAAATACAATTGAACATTGAACAAAGCTCAAGGCAATACTGGTATAGCATATACAAGCATAAAACGTCTGCATATTAAGTCATGAGTAGCAAACTCATTTCTTGAGGGAATATGTTTTCAGACACTGATCTGTAACTAAACATCTCAATAGTTAAAACAAAAACACAAACATGCAACAAAGATTGCATGGATAATACAATTTTATTTAATCTTCATATAATCTGTGATAGTAAGTGTATTCAATAATGATTTATCACACAACCAAATGCACAATATCAACCATTACCTTAATGAATCCCTTAACGAGTCATTGAATAAATTAACAAAAATTAAACAACCATACAAATAACATAATCTCAAATAGCTGCACATTACAGTCACTAGAGACATGGCAATACCCCTGTTGATAACAATGCTATTGAAAATGCAATATGGTAAACGAGAATGCATTGTCACAAAGATACACTCGTCAATAAAGTTTATAATGTAAATAATGATCAAAGGCTTCATTGATTTCTCTTCTTATAGTTTACCTTTGACCTTAATAAATTGCGACCTTGACCATGGAGCTTAGGATCAGGTTCTCATGAGTAACAATCTGTCTTATTAGGCAGATGACTTTTAATTAATTGAAAATACCTTAATTGGACCCTTGACCTTAAATTCTGACCTTGACCTTGGACCTAAGAATCTAGTTCTTGTGCACAACACTCAGTCTCATAATGTTGATCACTTTTGACAACTTATTAGAAAATCCATCCATGCTTGATTAAGTTATACATGTGACAAATATTTCCCAAAGCCTGCCCATCAGATGAGATGGTCCAACAAAAGGCAGTTTAATAAACGGGTGAATAGAAACTATTGTGTGTTTGCCTGCAATTTTAAAATTGATGGTTGAATGATGAAGTCAGTATTAGCTGTATGTCCGTAAGACTTTGACCTTTGCTTGCAACATATTATTATCAAAGGTGAACATTTGCGGCTTAAAAATGTTACTTAAAATTATTGAATTATTGATGAAGTCACAGTTTTCACAAGCTGTATGATTCCTTTATTTGAGAATTGACCTTTAAGTGTGATATTGGCAATTAAGCAAGTGACAGGTATAAGGTGTGCCATGATGTCTTCTTATTTGAAAATTATTTGGTACATTGTGTTAAATTGCTAGAAAAGTAATGAAGTTACAGTTAGGTAAAGAAGCATCATGTCCATATAAGATCGCTTTGACCTTAAAGTGCTCCCTTGACCTTTGAAATCATCTCCACATGATGAACATGATAGGCCAGTTATTATCAAATTGCCTGAAAAAATGATGCAGATTTATGCCAAATTTGACCTTGACCTCCAAGTTTGATCTTGACCGATGAGTAGATCATAAGTCAAAACGTAAGATGCTGTCTCCATACAAGATTATTTGCATTAAATTATTTCAATATTTTGAGAAAAATGATGAAGCCCCAACAAATTGTGCAATGGACATATTTGACGTTTAACTGAGGCCATGACCTTTGAGCTACTGAGACTGGTATTGCACCTGAAAATCTGTCTCCACGTGGTAAAAATGTATTGAAAATAATTCCGGACAAGCTTGTATGAAGCGACAAATAATGGTGAGGCTCAACAAATAAAAACAACATTTTAACTAAATACACGCACCTGACACTTATTTTTTAAATTGTCAGGATGTCGAATAAAAATATCACTGTTCTTCTGTTAGTCAACTGAAACTGACCAAACATGACTTGTGCAATTGCGTCAACAAAATACACCAGTAAAATGAACACACTCAAACCCAACTAAGAATTGTAAATTTCAGCTTGAATCCTCAAAATCTGGTAAAGTCAGAAGGTCATCCTCGTCGGGAATGTATTCGACCCCGCCAAATACATGACCTTGAGCATTTGACCTTTGAGCCACATGCTCTTGGCCCACCACTGAACGTTTATTTTTAAGGGTGTCTTGAAGGGCATCGTGAAACTTAAGGAGATTAGCTAGGTCACGTTCGGAATTGTGGTCATATGGTCTCTCCTGGCCGGGACGAACCTGCAACACAGGAGAGATCATGTGACTTGCCTTGCGTGTCCATGGCAACGGTACTCTTGTACTCTTTTAAATATGAGCCTCGCTCTGTAAAAAGTGGGTTTAATAGATGTGCATAAAGAGTTGTCACAAATAAGCCTGTGCAGTCCAACAAGTTCTTGAGATTTAAGACAAAGAATTTAGAATTAAAATAGGCTTTTACCACTTCTCATGACATCATTCTTCATTCAGATTGATTTGTTAACAACATACTTATAAGGTTAGCACCATTAATAGTCTGTATTTCTTCAAACTCTGACATATTTTATTCCTAGGCCTGAGTTTTTAATGCAACAGCAACTGCTTTTGTATAAAAAACACCCATCTTTCTGGTTTATACAACACCCACATGCCTGGTTTATACAACACCCACTTGCCTGGTTTATACAACACCCACTTGCCTGGTTTATACAAAACCCATCTGCCTGATTTGTAATGCACCCTCATCACCGTTTTCATATCCCCCACCTCCCTTAATTTATACAGCTCTCACTTGCCTGGTTTCTAATACACCATCTTTCTGGTTTATGCAACACTCACCTGCCTGGTTTGTTGCTCTAATAATTCTTCCTCATCCTGTCTGAGCCGCTCTGCCTCTGTCATCACATAGTCTGCAGGTATCACATATTCGGCAGGGCGCGGAGCGGAACACAGCTCGCAGCCAGGTCGCGTTGGCTGGTTGATGAACGTACACGCCGTACATGACCAGCCCTGCACCTACAACATGCAGATAATACAGCATTTTAGCTAACCCTTTGCATGCTGGGAAATTTGTCGTCTGCTAAAATGTTGTCTGCTGAATTTCTAAAATTAGCATTTTCTTCGATTTTTTTCAAAGAATACTATCACAATAGCAAACAGTTTGGATCCTGATGAGACGCCACGTTCTGTGGCGTCTCATCTGGATCCAAACTGTTTGCAAAAACCTTCAAAATCTGGTTCCAGCACTGAAAGGGTTAATGCAAACAAGTGCAATTAGTAAAAAATATTAGCATTCACTGGGCTCAAACAAATTGTTACATGCTGGCTTACAAAAACACTTTAAAATAGCATAATGCCTTAGCACATAAAAAAAACATCTTGAACTCTACCAACCCGGCTCAATAACCTTATAATTAACACTTCTTCATCTCATACATTACTCAATGCTTCCACTAACCATCTCTGTTAACATGTTGAAGGTTGAGCCAGAAACGGCTGTATTTACATGTACTTCATATTTCTAAATCAGATACACTAGTTTCTTGAGTTCTTGCCGTCATGAAAAACCACTTGCATGCCAACAAAATACAACACTAACAGTCAAGCAAAGAATATCTACCTCTAAGCCTCACCATTAAGGCAAACAGTCAAAACTCCCTACCAGAAGCCTTTCCTTACAATAAAACAAACCAAACTAAACACCAAGACAATTTACCATCAAAGTACATATAAACAAAACTTCCCTACCAGAGACCTTGCCATACAACCAAGCAAACAAACCATTCCATGCTGTAGCCTTACTGTGCACATAAACAAAACAACTCACTCCAAAACCTTACCAACAAAGAACACAAAAATCAACAAAACATTGTACAGATAAGCCTTACCAACAAAAAAGCTTACCCAACAATCATAGTTCTGGAAAAACATGACTAAATGCATGTGCATAAAGTTCTTTTAACCCTTTGCATGCTGGGAAATTTGTCTTCTGCTAAAATGTCGTCTGCTGAATTTCTAAAATAAACATTTTCTTCACTTTTTTTCAAAGACCGCTATCAGAATAGCAAACAGTTTGGATCCTGATGAGACGCCACGTTCTGTGGTGTCTCATCTGGACCCAAACTGTTTGCAAAGGCCTTCAAAATCCAGTTCCAGCGCTCAAAGGGTTAAAGAAGGTTCTTCTCAAAGAAAATCCAGTGTTGGCAGAAAGTGTCATCCCTAATTAGCCTGTGCGCACTGCACAGGCTAATCCAGGACTGCACTTTACACACTTGCCTTAAGCCCAGTTTTCCCAGAACAAGGCTCAAATAAAGAAGCCTTACAGGTTCCTCATCCTCCACGGGCTGCCTGCCCCTCGGTTCTTCGATGTTCATGTTATTCATCTGATTGGCTACCAGCCCCAACACTTGTCGGATCTCGTCCGAGGACTGCTGAACTCTGGCGTAGGCCTTAGCGTCCACCCGGCCCTGTTGGGCCAGGGGTGACGGCAGCTTCTCTACACTCTTTTTATCATCCTTCTGGTTCAGATTTACTTTTGGAAAATTCTGCAACGGCAAAGAAATTATTTTGATTAAAATAAGTATTTTTTGGCTGCTTTTCAGCTTTGATATCCAGAATAGAGCACATTTTTGTATGTATGATTTATTTTACAGTTTAATATATAATAATATACAGCACAAATACAATATCGAACACAGGCTGGCATGCCAGCATTTCAATAATACGTGTGAAAATACAGGTAAGAAATGACAAATCACTTCAACTTATCCAAAAATTTAAGTTTTAAAGGATAAACAACAATTTATATTTAAAAAGAAGAGCACATTAAGCAACTTTTGATGAACTTTGACTTCGCCGAATTCAAGATAACGAATTTTGGGTGAACACTGTACTTCAACAAACAATTTTACCAGCCACGACTGTCGGTTGTCAAGGTTGTCATACAGATAGCTCTTTAGTTAATATACATACATAAGTTTAAGCATCATTCCATTCACCTAATTTGAAACATACACAACAGCAACCGACTGCAGGAATTCTTTGTATTAACAAACTTAACCTCTGCTTTTCCTAAGGGGTTTTAAAATTTCTTTTCCTGGTATTTTTTCCTGACCTTCAATGAACTTAACAGCTTTTGTTCTAAATCTTTTTTGTTTCATAATTTCTTAATGCAGTCCTCCTTCATTCACAAATGAGCAAAATATTAATTTGTCTCCTTAATTCAGATTTGTGTGATTCTGCAGATAGAAAAGAGCTATTGAACTTTTGAGACAAAATTAAATAAAGCCGCCTTCTGAGAAATCTGGGCTTAATTCATGAGCCTAAAGTGTCGTCCAAGATTCCCAGGGACAAAACTTTCCGCTTTTATAGTATTTTTCGTTTTAAGGAAGTCTCTTCTTAGCAAAATTCCAGTTGAGGCGGAAAGTGTCGTCCCTGGCGGACAGGCTAATCTGGAACGTCACTTTACACATATGTTATAAGCCCAGTTTTCCCAGAACGAGGCTCATTTTATAGTTTACCATTTTATCTCCTATCGCAGCCTCCGGTCGCTGACTAGGTGGGGCTGTCTCCTTCTTAATGACTAATTTCTGATTGAAGCCTGGGTCCATGGCTGCCACAGGTCGTCCCACTGCACCCACAGGCTGTCCTACGGGACCCACTGGTCGTCCCACTGCACCCACAGGCTGTCCTATGGCTCCAACTAGTCGTGCAACTGCACCCACAGGCTGTCCTACGGCCCCCACAGGCTGTCCTATGGCCCCCACAGGTTGTGCCATGGCGCCCACTGCACCCAATGGGCCTTCTACAGTAAACATTAGAGAAAGTTAGGATCACAGGTAATTCATCATTCCAAATAACATGGAACTAGAGTATCACCACAAACAAACCGCTGTGTCAGCTTTGTTCAAGGGCAGACAACTCAGGAATGTGTGGATCATTGGGCATGAAAAGTGTCGTTCACTACATAGTAATTTAATTGAAGTTTCCATTAGATCGCTTGAGTAATGTGGAAGTTTATCAAACAACAAAACCAACAATGTGACTCCAATAAACTCCAATAAACCCACTCTCAAATTTTCGGGCTCTAATTACAGTTTAAAGGCTGGAAAATCAATATTTTTGACTTTTTAAACATGTATCTGTATTAAGGGAACATGAACAAATTAAAGTGTAACACTTTCAAAATTTGAAGCACTTGACACACACGAACACTTAAAATTTAGTGTCCCCATAGCAACCGGAAGGTCATGGGCTCAATCCCCACTGTGGGAGCATCCTTGAGATCTTCCTCAAAGACACCAAGTCAGTCCTTCCCAAAATTAAAATTTATTGCCGGCCAGGAGGTCCGATAATCATGCAGCCTTTGCCGGCCCTGACTGATCATTTCCAGCCCCCAAAAAAAGAACAAGTGATGTGTTTGTGAAACACTATGTCCCCTTTTGAGCGATTTTGACCCATATATTTGACCTTTTACCTTGAAAGATGACCTTGACCTTTCACCACTCAAAATGTGCAGCTCTATGAGATACACATGCATGCCAAATATCAAGTTGCTATCTTCAATATTGAAAAAGTTATGCCCAATGTAAAAGTTTGTGCAAACCAATAAACAAACCAACAAACAGGGCAAAAACAATATGTCCCCCAGTATAGACTGGGGGACATAAAAATGTAGACGAAAGACAACAATGAGATTTTTTTAACAATATTTGAATATTATTATCATACTTATAACACATATCCAATTTACACGTGTACATCAATACAATAAACATTATATTTCATTCACTACGTTATAGTAATCATGCATTTATTCGTGTAGAATGTCCAAGATTTTTTATTTTCAACTCATGTGTTGATGTTAAAATTGCTTACAAATTAATTGGATAAAACGGGAACCNGTCCCCTTTTGAGCGATTTTGACCCATATATTTGACCTTTGACCTTGAAAGATGACCTTGACCTTTCACCACTCAAATTGTGCAGCTCTATGAGATACACATGTATGCCAAATATCAAGTTGCTATCTTCAATATTAAAAAAGTTATGGGCAATGTAAAAGTTTGTGCAAACCAACAAACAAACCAACAAACAAACAAACAGGGCAAAAACAATATGTCCCCCAGTATAGACTGGGGGACATAAAAATGTACAAGAAAGACAAAAACGAGATTTTTTAACAATATTTGAATATTATTATCATACTTATAACACATATCCAATCTACACGTGTACATCAATACAATAAACATTACATTTCATTCACTACGTTATAGTAATCATGCATTTATTCGTGTAGAATGTCCAATTTTTTTTATTTTCAACTCATGTGTTGATGTTGACAGTTCGCGGGAAGGTAACAATGACCTTTGTTTATGCCCTGCTTGCTTAGGAATTAATTGGATAAAATGGGAACCAAAAACCCATGTGGTTTTCAATTTTGATTCTCTCCCTTTGCGGAATGTACTCATATAGTGATGCGTAGTGTGTTATTCGCTTTGACGACCCAGCGAAAAATCTTCGGATACCGTATAAACACTTACGTCATTCAACAAATGAAACCAATGAAAAAACGTTTTACATTATCAGAGTTTTCATCAATAATTCGGTAAAATCTAACTACAAACGTATTGCATTGATACTTTCATGAAAATAGCTTATGGAATTCCAAATTTCACCATATTGTTATTACCGTACCCAAAGTCCTGCTATATTAGAATCATTTCCAGATTTTCCAATTTATTATCGGAAAAATCGGAGGACCGATGGTATTTGGGAAGGACTGCACCAAGTTCTGGTTCTACCCAAGAAACAGACTCGAAAGCATTTCAATAAGCCTTAGGCTTTTGATGAAATCGAGCTTAAATAAATTGGTTTAAAGTGTTAAATATTTACTCAAAAACAACTCTCATCAAGAGCCGTGCAACACTTACGAGGCCGGTCTCTGTTGAAATACTCCTCCTTCTTCAGGCCCCGTGACTCTGCGGAGACGATATACAGGTACGCCTCGCATCCGGGGGCTTTCACTTTACATGACGCCAGAGTCTCCTTATCCTCTCTTATTCGTTTACCGATGATCCAGTTTTGGACCTCCGTGGGAAAACCGTGCTTCACCAGCATCTTATGAAAAATATTTTGATCGCTTATTTTTTTGTCGAGTTCTAATTTAGGCGCCACTCGCAATCTTGCTATTGCACACATTTTAGACCACCATGAATATTTAAGATTTTATAAAAGTGACTCTTTGAAATTAGAAGTAAACTAATTTTACACCAGAGGATTGTGTCTCCAATCCCAACTATGCTAAATTAATGACCAGAAAATTAAAATGATTAAAAAAATAATGGGTGGTGCGGTAGTCGAGTGGTTACACTCTGGTCTACCATTCCAGATGTCGTGGGTTCAATTCCCTTGCCGGGGCACTGGAAATTTCAGAAATGCTTCAAGTGTTTCCCTCCCAACTAGAGATGTACTGGTATGAAACCCAGGTAATTCTGGCGTGTATCGGTGCTATACACTGAGCACGTAAAAGAACCAAGGGATCTATTCGCAAAGAGCTAGGGGTATCACACCTGGATTCCTTGTATCTCAATACTGTCTCTTCTGATTGCTGTCTCTTCAGCAAAAAAACAACAAAAAAGGACCCCATTGGAAATAAGTGCTTGCACTTTCATGGGTTATCCTTGACTGCAAGATCAAAAGAAATACAACAACAACAATTCCACAGTTGTGGTGTTAGGGTTAAGAAAGAATTTCAGTTTGGGCCAGTGATGATCATGACACAAATGAAATGAGAAAACAAAATACTGTGTAGAACTCTTGTTAATAAGCGAGATATAAAGAATGAAATAACAGTCTGAACCCTACTGATTTGTTTAAAACTTAAAACCCTAATTGCAACTGTTTTTGGCCTTTCATGATAATGGCACTATAAAAACATATAAATCTTTGAAATGAAAAAAAGTTTCATAGCTTCATTGACAAAAAAGTTAATTTTGCAGACTGATTGTAGGTAAAAAGCGTTCTCTTTTGCGCAGAAACAAAATCCATGTAACAGGACCCTTTAATCTGTTGACCTCAAAATCAGTCGCCAACATCTTTTCTCTCAAGTAGCAAGCATACAAATTACAATTATTGCAGGTCAAACTGTTCTCTAGATATGGTGCCTGAATTTATTTCATCTTACAGGCATTTGCGACCTTGACTTTGGTCTACAAACCAAACTCCCAACTGACGGACAGTTGCTAAGCAATATACAGCTCCTTCTTCAAAGGGGGGCATAATAAAATATGTATGTCAACTTTCGAGTGAAAAATAAATATACAATAAAAATTCAAACCTTCATTTTTAGATCCCCAATTGTGTCTGAGGCCTTGACCTTCAGTGTAATGCTGACATCTTTTGTTGCTTCTCGGTCCTCTACAAACAACTTTAGGCTGTAAAAGAAATAATTTCTTCTCTTTTTTTTCTGAACGTTTTATTTATTTAGCACTTCAACTGTGCTTTTCAAGTTGTTTACACATGCAGATAATGCCTGCGGTATGGAGAAAAATGATGGCACATTTAATGAAGTACGTACTGATACATGCATTTACAGGGCTTCCTCTTTCACGTTGGCAAAATGCTTCTCATTAAGGCTATTTTATAGTATTTCACAAAATATTGGAAAAGCTTAAAATTACATTCTTTAGCCTAATGAGCAAATTTGTAATAATTTGCCAATTTGACAAATTACAAGGGAAGCCCTGCAATTATAATGAACAGGTACTATCACTGTTCAGAAAATTGCCCTGGAGGCATTGTATGATCCTGACTTTCAAAAATGGGGAAAACTGACAAATTTTGTATGTACTGGTATTTTAACTGATATATGAAATTTTACAACAATAAATTTTATACATATAATTATGCTTGCACAAAAAAATCAACAAAGGGCAATAACTCATAAATATAAAAGAAAGTGTTATGGCTCTTGTACCCTGCACTTCCTAGATCAATGTTTGTATAAAAAAACACGAGTCCCATCTATATGTATGAGTATGTGAAGATTTATGGTCCTTATACACAGCACTTCTCTTAAATCTGTCTATAAGCAAATAAAGGTACATATGAATACATGTACCTTCAATACTTCCAGAGTTATGCTCCACAAACAATACGGACTCTACAAAAATAAACAAATGGTAATAACTCCAAAAATAGAGAGTTGCAGTTTTTGTACTCTGCACTTCCTGTCAATGTCCTCAATCAATGTTTTATGAACATACATTCAGTTCTAAGGCAGTAATGATTATCACAAGGAAATGACTCATGGGCAATAACTCTGTACATCCTGTGTAGAGACGGGCCTTTTTCTGCCAATCTCACGGGTCCAATAGTCGGACCCGTTCCCCATGCCAAATATGCATATGTTTTCCCCCAAAAAAAGAATCCCCCCCC
>VMBQ01004213.1:40665-52001 GCA_007657795.1 Dreissena rostriformis | reverse complement strand
TTGCCTATGGTCTCTATTATATTAAAAAACAAGATGTGTTTGTGAAACACTATGTCCACTTTTGAGCGATTTTGACCCATAAATTTGACCTTTGACCTTGAAGGATGACCTTGACCTTGACCTTTCACCACTCAAAATGTGCAGCTCCATGAGATACACATGCATGCCAAATATCAAGTTGCTATCTTCAATATTGCAAAAGTTATGGCCAATGTTAAAGTTGGGCCAAACCAACAGACCAACAGACAGGGCAAAAACAATATGTCCCCCAGTATATACTGGTGGACATAAAAACAACATCCATTGAAACATCTTAAGCAATATTGCAGGTTTCTTCAACCAAATTGTTGTGACTTCAGCCTTAGAACTTATGTCAAATTCATTATATTCCCAGAAAATCATATTTTTTTCAAATAAACTATATTTTGTATACCGGGGTAAGTAAATCTTACTCGAATTCCTTCTCTTTCTCATCTGGTGGATTCAACTTCACGTCTACAGTCACTGCCACTCTCTCCCTGCAAAGCTGACGAGCATAATCCTCAGCCCCCTTTTCATCGCGATCCAATATGGCCGCCTGCAATAGCTTCGCAATATCCTGACACTTTTTAAGTTTCTTTGCATCTTCATCCATTGTCATGTCTCTCTCTGGTTCTGGTTGTCGCTTAATTGATCTCATAGACATATATGTCTTGTCCATTGGTTTATCACTGCTGTTGTCATCTTGTTCCTCTTTGCTTGCTGAAAACTTACTTAAATCTAAGTACGTATCCTCAAAAATGTTCTTCCGAGGCTGAACTTGATCAAGAGTTTCACCCGAATCAAGAGAATTGTTAATCGATCTCAGTATGGATTGCAGACGTTTCGGTAATTCCTTTGGATGAATACGAAGACTGTCACACAACTTATCAATCCCTGCTCTAATTTGTTCATCAACTGAATGGCATGTCGGATCATCAAACACTTCATTATTGGAATCACTCCTTACAGGACCATCTTTTGGAGTAAATGGCAAAAGATCATCAAAGGGAGCTGATATTATTTCATCTAAATCACCTTCCTGCTCATAGTTGTCTACCTTTGAATCAGTGTCGCCAACTGTGCCAGATGACCTGCTTTCTTTCTCAAAATTCACTACGTTATCGCCTTTTGCACCTCCGTCCTTTCCAGTGACCTTTTTGTCCGAAGTAACCTCAAGACATGCAGACGGGCTTCTTGTAGGGCGGTCAGCAGACGGGCTTCTTGTAGGGCGGTCAGCAGACGGGCTGCTCGAAGGGCGGTCAGAAACCAGTTCTGCAAAGAGATCAACTGTGGAGATTGCCCGCCCTGGTCCCTGGCTGAGTCCACTGTGACGCTTCTCTGATGCGGTCTGCACAGCCACCAGCAAGTACACTGAAACATGCATTACTTAACCTTAGGTTTAAATTTATTTATTTAAAGTCTCTTGCACCAAACGCATTTGGCTTAAAGATAATTATACTCTTAAGTCTGTTTTGTGGGAAGAAACAGACCACAATTTAAAGATTTTGAAAAAGCCCCCTAAGTGGGGAGTGAATGTAGGATCTCCCTGTACAAAGGCAGAAATATTATCCACTTAATATGACATTTTCTCCACCAGTATATGAAGTGATAAATATGTTATCTAAATTTAACAATTGAAGGGCAATAAATTATTACTGATTACAAAACATTGTTCTGATTAATCCCCCCCCCCCACCTCCACATTTGCATGCAAGTTCTCGCTTTTTGATTGTTAAAAATGAAGTTTCATTAAATTAACTAAATATGATTTTAAGTTATGGAGCAGAAACCATTTTCTTTTTTCCCCATCCCCCCCCCTTCTTATCTTTCTTGGATTGGTAATTGGAGATAACCAATCAAACAACTAGAAATGCTCATTGAAAGTTACTAAGCAACACAACCAGGATATGATTGTCATCTAAACATTGCTAACCAAACACAACTGGGATATAATTGTTACCACATGTTAACTACTGTAATACCATTATTATTTGTCAGACATTAATTTTCTTCTTTTTCGTCAGTAGACCGATTGACGAATTTAAGTTCCTAACGAATAATTATGTCGAATGTTTTAACAAAATTACGACTGAATTACCGTTGACACAAGACATTAAAATCCAATGTACATTGTAATCTACGCATGCATACTGCGTCTGTTTCTCAATCAAGAGAAAGCCGGATTTGTACAGTATACAGTGTACTTAAATGACACGTGCCATTTCCTGTAAAACGTGAATGCAATAAAGCTGTATCGAATGCGTTGACTTCGTTTAGGTAGAATAGTAATGATTATTACCCATTGTGTGTATTGTGTTTTCAGGGGTGTAAAGGTGAAGCAAACACGCGACAGATCAAAGACAATAAACGAAATTGAAAAAAGTAAATGTTTTTTAAGATTGTATACATACCGCTTTTCTAATGTGCATATATATCAGATAATCCAATATTATAACAACATGAATTAAACAAAAATCTGGTAATTTATGGACGAGTGAATTTAAATTTAGATTGCATGCAATACGATACACAGCAACGTTTTATTGCGTCATACGCAGTCATGAAAAAACGTGCTTCCCTGAGACTTTCTGAAAACCTGACGAAAATAAAAGTCAATTTCTGTTAACAAATACACTGCGTTTGCATGTAATTAAATCGTCTGGATAACTTTTTTAATTTATCTTTGACTGTTACGTTTTCAATTGCTTTTTAGCAGACAATATTTAAATGAAACTTGCCTCGTTAAACTTGTCAAAGCTGTCAATGATTCAAAAGATCGATAGCACTTCAAAGTAACATCATTACCAGTAGTCGCTAATGGTAATTCAGTCCTACTAATCCGCTAATCATAACAACGAACGAGTTAATGGTATACAATAATACGGGCCAGTTACTAAAACCTAATAACAAACAACAAGTTAATTGGCATGTGATAAATAGGGCCCACCTCCTGCATGTGACTCCAAGTTACCCCTTCTCCTCACCACGATTTATCGCAACCGTGATTTAAAGCGCACAAGTCTTACAAAAAAATCGGAAAATTACCGACGATTTTTTTCCCCCTTTTTTTTAAAAACAGAAATTTAAGTGCTGACGAAATGGTCATTTTTTGAAAAATGACGAAATTTCGTGCTGACCAAAATAGATGATTTCACATTATGTAACTTTTCCTGGAAAAATAATTCTAATATTGATTCCTTTAATCCATAAGAGCCTAATAAGTGTCTGCATCCTGTTCCATTGGCGAATTAATTGAGGAATGTCAGATGCAAAAGGACCCTCTTACACCAAACACAATCTTCAAAATGTCCACTAACCTGTTTGCCAATGCTAGTAAAAGAAATATTGAGCATTTTTTTCTTAAAAAATCGGGGCCGGTTTTTATCGATTTAAACATTTACTTCATCTCCAATCCAGCTCTAGTAGTTGATCCTAGGTACATATACTATTGAAAACACGTTATCCTCAATTTTGAAGCATTTTTTAACAATCAACAACACTTATTTCTCAATTATAGTCAAAACGCCGCAGTTTTTCCCAATCCAAAGGGACCCGGCCCCATTCCCAAAATGGTGGAAAAAAAACACTGGTTTACTTTTATATATTAGGAAATGTCATTGGAAACATGGTAGTGACTAATCCAATCACAAAAGATTTGCTTTCCTATAAGTTTGGTCAAGATAAAATCTTTTCATAGATACTTATTAAAAATGGTTTTTGTTAACTTTTCAAAATTGGTTTCAATCTCTGATTTTGGAAGTTTTCTTCAGAGAAAATGAAAGTTTGGACAGAATAACATGACACAATTTTCACAGTGTATATCTCTTTGCAATCTGCACAGGCTAATCAGGGATGACACTTTCCGCCTATACTGGATATTTGCTCTAAAGAGACTTCCTTTAAATGAACAATTCCATTAAAACAGAAAGTGTCCAGCCTGCACAGGTTATTCTAAGATGATACTTTATGCACATGCAGTAACCCAGTTTTCCTAGAACGCGTCTTAATTACTCTAAAAATTACGGTCAAATCCAGTGGCCTGCATTAACTAGTTCATAGTGATAAGCGGATGACATTAGTTTTTCGACTATTCTGTAAGCAAGATTTCACACAGATCTGAAGTATGAAAATCTACCGGATCTACCCTAAAATTAGGTAAAGATCAAACTTGAGAAATACAGTAAAATAATTATTATTCGTGGGACATTTACATGAATTTAACACAAACACATCAAAAAATGACCGAAGCAAATTCAAAAAAAAAATCCCAGAAATCCACAAATTTATTTGTTTCAACAATAAAGTTATTTTTTTAATCACAAAAATCCATGCCAATGATTATAAATGATTATACAGGCTTTCACTTACAATCCTTAGTTTTGGGGTCCTTTGACTGTTGCAATGTGCTCAAAAGCTTCTGTTCAAACTCTGCAAAGTCATCGTCGCTGTCGTCGTAATGGAGGAGGAATCTTGAAGCCTTCTGTCGACACTCATGTAAGTAGTGTTCCTTGATTGTGTACGTGATCAGGCCTTCTTGCAAACTGTTTAGTTTCACCCACATGCACAACTGAAATTACAGTAAACAAGACTCTTTATGGCAATGCAAAGAAAACTATAATTATAAACAAAGAAAGCATGTCCGGAACATGACTGCAAAACTTGACCACAAGAGCCCCTACTGGCGACCGTCAAATGACGAAAGCTGGCTTGGTTTGGACACATCACCTGGCACGACTATCTGTGCAAGAATGTTCTCCAGTGCAAGCTAGAGGGAAGTCAACGTCGTGACCGTCATAGGAAAAGCTGGATGGAGAATCTAAAAGAGTGGACATCCCTTCCTATGTATGAATTACTCTCAACAGCACACAACAGACCTGACTGAAGGAAGATTTCTGTATCATCGTCCCTCATTTCCCACCAACGGCCAACCCGGTCTAGGGATTGATGATGATGATAAAGCACGATTATAACAATTGTTCAATATATACCAGTAGTGATGGTGACCTTGATCCCACCCACCTAATGTGCAATCCCAACTGTAACCTCAATAAAAGTTATCTATGTATTGTTAAATGTACATTACAATATCTTTATTCATTGTCATGTGATAAGAAAGCATTTTTCATTTTCTATTTTTGGTAACACTGGCCTGAGATCACTCACATTTCTATTTTTGGTCCCACTGGCCTGAGATCAATCACATTTCTACAACATATGAGCCTCATTCTGGAAAAAAAAACAGGGCTTAATGCATATTTTAAAATGTCATCCTAGATTAGCCTGTGCAGTCTGCACAGGCTAATCAGTGACGACACTTTTCGCTATTATGGTATTTATCGTTTGAAAGAAGTCTCTTCTTAAAGAACTGTATAGTCTTATATTGAAATTTATTGCTACACACATAATAGCATTATTAAAAAGCTAATGTAAATTGCTTTTCAAGAGTTTTAAATCACCAATATAGGACATAATTTAAATCAGCAATACATGTATTGTATATGACATAAGCAAACATCTCAGTTTGCATAAAAATACACTCAGACAGTAAACATTGAAACTTGATACCTGGGTAGAAAATTGTACAAACTTGATACCTGGGTAGAAAATTGTACAGCTATGATTCAAAGAGAGCTTTAAATCATCAAGAGGAATATTCTTTTCAAACTTTGACGATGTCTACGCTATTATATTAAACATTCATAAAGAATTTAAAATCAATCGTTTCAGTTCTTGCACACAGATTTATTATAGTAAGCGGGAAGTGCATTCAGCAAGTAACACTCTATGAAAGAAAACATGTATAACATTTCTCATCTTATTCTTACCTAAAAGAAAATATATGTAAATATTTAAAGCCCCTTTAACACTGAAAATCAATAAATATTTTGTTAAATATTTCACAAAATAAAGTTAACCCATAAAAAATCAGTGTTCCTTATACACGGTGCCTATACCACGTGACTTTTGTTGGGAGAATATAGCGCGACCCAGTTAACATTTTTAAGGATATCTTTTAAAATATTTCACCATTTTTAATGGGATAAAGTGGGGAGCCCGCTCATTCGTGAGAGTTTTCTATAGGTATCATGATTTTTTTTAACCATTAAGTATTTTTTTCAGTAAAGTGCAATCGCGCGTTTGAACGGTTAGAAAAATGTCGGATCAGTGTGGGGACTTCATATAACAAACGCGCGATTGCACTTTACTGAAAAACTTCGGTGAGGATAAACATAATTAATAAATTTTTTATCAGCGCACCTCATTGAACTGTGCAGTTCCCTCCAATGTGAAATTTGTTTCAGCGACGGCATTGTGAGCCACACACAAATAAATGGTGCACTGTTTCATGGATAAAAGTTCCAGATCACCAGAGGAAAACACTTCCTTGACCGCTCCGTACTTATCAAGATGGAAGTTGGGTTTGAGAAAGTACAGCTGGCAACGACAATGGGCGATAGACGAGTCTGTGATTAATTCATCCGTAAAATACGAACTTCTGCGACGACCCTTATCTTTTTTCTTTTTGACAAACATTTTTCTGATCATTTAAAATGTCAGAATGGCTGGATTACTCTGTCATTACTACTTCAAGCAGTCTTATTTTATTATACTCCAGTTAAATTGTAAGAAAAGTTTGATTTCCCCAGCCTTAATACTTCAAGCTATCTTATTTAATTAAATATATTTCACATAATGTTAAAATATTCTATGTTCATAAGTCAATTATATTTTAAAACATGAACTGATTTTGTTATCCTGTCAGAAAAACACATAATTGTTCCAACATCTGAGTTTCATTACATATGTCCACAGAAAATAACACCATCCTCCTTCTGTACATCAACATAGTTAATAATAAAATACTGCTCGAATCAAAACCAGGTCATGCTTGAGTAAAACTTCCTTCTCTCCATACTTGTTGAGTTTACAATTGACAAGCCCGTAACACTTTAGTTGCTTGTATGAAGTTCTCAGTATGAAGTTACATTGTGAATAGTTAAATATCATTGTTTTTTTAATATATAAATTGTTTTTAGGAACAAGACTAACTGCCCTGATTTCCCTTCAATAACACTTGATTTTTTACGTCAGTATTTTCCCAGTTGACAAATAGACAACCATAAATTGGTTTAAATCTTCTGTCACTTCACCACATACAATACCTCTTATCTCAAACATCGAGTTAAATCAATTATGATAAAAAGTTATTTTAAGAAGATTGGGAAATTAAATATTTCCCAAAAGAAGTAGCCAATTCATAGACTGAGCTCATCAAATTCCCAATTAACCCTTTGAGCGCTGGAACCAGATTTTGCAGGCCTTTGCAAACAGTTTGGATCCAGATGAGACGCCACAAACGTGGTGTCTCATCAGGATCCAAACTGTTTGCTATTCTGATAGTATTCTTTGAAAAAAAAACGAAGAAAATTCTAAGTTTAGAAATTTAGCAGACAACATTTTAGCAGACGACAAATTTCCCAGTATGC
Source organism: Dreissena rostriformis (assembly GCA_007657795.1). Lineage (NCBI taxonomy): Eukaryota > Metazoa > Mollusca > Bivalvia > Myida > Dreissenidae > Dreissena > Dreissena rostriformis. The sequence goes on along the minus strand of VMBQ01004213.1, from coordinate 44,493 downwards.
AAAGGGTTAAGCTGTCCATGTACTTGAGTCTGTTTTAAATTGACAATATCAACACAAATGTAATCCACTTTCTTTTGATGATGTCATCAAATCTAAACTATTTTTTTTTATTTTAAAGCACGAAGATGATTTCACTTCACAATAAACATAAGAGTTAATAATAACACTAACAGTCTTCTATTCTGACATACTAGACATCAATACCGTACTTCAAACAATAAGTGCAAAACACAAACTATACAAGCTACATGTACAGTATCAAGTATCAGTTGTTTTCTACCCATAAATAAATGGAATAAAGTAGCTTGAGAAATTCACAATGGAAAGTTTTCTAAATTAGGAAAAACATCTTATTGCTTAAGATGTGCAGTATGAATAAGTTTAATATTAAAGGGACTGTCAACCACGAATGACGAAAAAAGTTCTAAAATACCATATTTTTTTACATTTATTAGTTTATATTGATTTAATATCACCACTGGTATATTACATTACTTTAAAAAGGTTCATATTTTCAGTATATTCGGTAATAAAATTTCGCGATGTGAAATCGAAAGTAAATCGTGAAAGTAGGTGACATAACTATATAAACACTATAAATAACGCAAGTAGATTGATCATTTTATATATAAAATATATACAATTCAGTACGCATGCACAATTTGCATTCCTGGGTTTACCACGTAACGATGATTATCAATCTACTTGCGTTATTTATAGTTAACTGGTAGTTACCTGGAAGACTTACCAGTTAAAATAAAAAATAAATGTTATATACCAGTCGTGATATTTTAATCAATATAAACTAATAATTGTTAAAAAATACAGTATTTTAGAACTTTCTTTTTTCGTTATTCGTGGTTTACAGTCCCTTTAAAATTAATTGCACATTTCCACTTATCTCATTATGTTCAAGTGTATTTCTAGAAGATCAACACGAAATCTGACCATATTTGTCTTACAAAAAAACTTAGTATGCACATGATTTATCTTGAAAGAAATGTTGGTAACATTCATTCATACACCACATAAGTCTTAAAAACATGTGGCTTTTAAAAAATAAATGTTAACTTCTTACATTTAAATCATTCCTTTATCGACACACTCAATGGTATAAAAAAAGCTACTGTATATGTCATTATTGACGTGCACTGCACCTGTTTTTTTAAGACCCCTGCGCGTTAAATTCCAACCACTTTAACCTATTTCTCACATTTGAACAGTGTAACATTTTCATTACCTGCCGCTTACAAAATTGTTTAATCCAATGGTAGACACAGTCTGCCGCAGACCTGCTACATCACGATGTCCAATTTAAATCAAATCGGCCGTGGATCCCATTTTATTTTTAATCGACTTAAATATTTCCCCATTAAGGGACGCTCACCATTAAATCCAGTTTGACCCGGTATTTTGCGCCTTCACTGCGTCTAGTTGATAAGTATTTATAGTGTGACAAACAATACACCCGAACGCTCAATACCATACAGTTGGCGTCATCGGCGTAAAGCGCACGTGCCACCCATGACAACGTCCTTTCACTGCTGCCTAGCACCCAAGTTACACGCAGTCCTCGAGGAATATACATCGAGAAAATAAATAATCAATGATGAACAATGTTATTGGTAATTGCTTAACAGAAACAGCGTACTCGTTCCGTTTTGTTTTAAGAAATCAAATGCATAATTATCGTACGCGATCACCATCACCAAGTTTGGATACTATGCACTACAGTACAATTTTTTAAATGACAGTAGTTTCTATAGTTCTTGTGGTTTTCTGCACTGTAATTTTTTTTTATATCTATGCACCCACACTTTCAAGCAGACGACATGTGGGGTGCACTTTTAATCAAATTTACGAATGGTTTTGCCTGATTAACATGTGGATGACAAGGAGCTGGATGTTGAAACAGACTATGATAGCGCTGGTCATAAGACCAATATCATTTGTTTGTCTGTAATGAAAGAAGAAATAAAACGAGTCTATATCTCTATGATTTATCACTCACCTGTGCTGACGACAATAATTATCCCCACGCTTTTAGAAAAGCGTGGGGATATTGTGGTTATCTCCGCCGTCCGTCCGTCTGTCCGTCTGTCCTGGCCACTATCTCCTCCTACACTATAAGCACTAGAACCTTGAAACTTACACACACGGTAGCTAGGAGCATATGTGCGGCTCTGCACTATTTGGAATTTTTATCTGACCCCTCTTATGACAATATGGTCAATCTCAACTATGCATGGCCCCATTACCAACCCTGGGGCGCCCCGCCCACATAGACCACGCCCACCCAAAAATAGCCATAGATGATCTTGTCCGGGCCGTAACTATGTTGTTCATTGTGGGATTTTAAAATCATTTGGCACATTTGTTCCCCATCATTGGACGGTGTGTCACGCGAAATAATTACATCGATATCTCCAAGGTCAAGGTCACACTTGGAGTTCAAAAGTCAAATATGGCCATAAATGAGCTTGTCCGGGTCATAACAATGTCATTCATTGTCATATATTTATGCCCCCGGAAGGATGGCATATAGCCATTGAACTGTCTGTCCGTCCATCTGTCTGTCCGTCCGTCCGAAAACTTTAACATTGGCCATAACTTTTGCAATTTTGAAGATAGCAACTTGATATTTGGCATGGATGTGTATCTCATGGAGCTGCACATTTTGAGTGGTGAAAGGTCAAGGTCAAGGTTATCCTTCAAGGTCAAGGGTCAAATTTATGGCTTCAAAGCGGCGCAGTAGGGGGCCTTGTGTTTCTGACAAACACATCTCTTGTTTTTTTCACTTTACTTCATAATTCAATGTTGATTATGGGGAATTAACTGGATGACATTACTAACAACATGCGGCGTGGGGATGCGCGTCGGCCAAAGCCGCGCCATTTCTGAATACTTTTATTGTTGGTTTGTAACCTACGTAGTATACTCGTACGGTAGCATTTTTACGGTGTCACCGTGTTGCAAACAAAATGGCCACAAAAACGATGTTTTCAGATGTTATGTGCCACTCTTTAATGGATTACGGGCTACATAAATCTTATCTTATGGTTCCAATAAATTCTGATGAACCCCAGATAAGACCAGATAAGACGGCATGCGCGTCTATTAGGGCATGAGCGTCAATAAGGACATATACGATATTCGCCCATACTGATTAAGATAATGCAACCGATTCACAAAAATTGCATACATCAGTTAATCACTGATGTATGCAATTTGCAGTGTTCTGCCGAGGTATAAAACAAGATGGGACAAATGTCTCACAGGTCATGAAAAGTTGGGGACATTTTCTAAACTTGTGAGACACTGAGCAAAACAGCAAAAATGATCAAATAATGAATGTATATCATATGTTTATTTACCTCGACATCTGGTACCAATTCATCAGTGGTCTATAGAAGTTTCTCCAACCTTGTTAATGTCAGTTTTCAAAATATTTCAACAAATAAACTAGTCGAGCAGTAAACTTGGTTCATTTAAATTTTCAAACATTTCAACAAATTAACTAGTAAACTGTAACTTAATGTAACTTAATTTACACACTGGGTTGTTCTAGTTAAGTTTAATTGAAGATCTTTTTTTGCTTTGTAGATCTCCAGAATTTCAAAGCCTCTACAAAGTCAAAATCTTTTATTTCACCACTTTCAAGTTTTATTGTCATCAAACTATCAACCCTTTCACCAGACAAGAACTTTAACATATTGCCGACTCAATAAATCAGCCTGTACAGCATCCTTGTGCTCCTTGCTGTCAGCATGTCTCACAAGAGTAGTCGTCTTAAAATTTGTGTTTTTCGTTGTGAACACGCTATCTTTT
>VMBQ01004213.1:12888-39677 GCA_007657795.1 Dreissena rostriformis | reverse complement strand
TTATCAAGATAAACATTCTGACCATATTTCATTAAGGTCAGATGAAAACAATGACCTATTGTCTACACAAGGTTTTTCTATGATTTGACCTAGTGACCTAGTTTCTGACCCCAGATGACCCAAATACAATCCCAATCCAGATGTCATCAAGATAAACATTCTGACAAAGTTTCATAAAGATCTGATGGAAACTGTGTCCTCTATTGTCTACACAAGGTTTTTCTATGATTTGACCTAGTGACCTAGTTTTTGACCCCAGATGACCCAAATACACTCCCAACCCAGATTTCATCAAGATAAACATTCTGACCAAATTTCATAAAGATTGGATGAAAACTGTGACCTCTATTGTCTACACAAGGTTTTTCTATTATTTGACCTAGTGACCTAGTTTTAGACCCCAGATGACCCGAATACAATCCCAACCCAGATTTCATCAAGATAAACATTCTGACCAAATTCCATAAAGATTGGATGACAACTGTGACCTCTGTTGTCTACACAAGGTTTTTCTATTATTTGACCTAGTGACCTAGTTTTTGACCCCAGATGACCCAAATACAATCCCAAAATCCTTTGTATGCAAAAAGAAATGAATATGTGCATCAATGAATAGAAGTACACTCTTTTTTTTAGCGTAAATATCTAAGAAATATGTACCTTTGGTGACTGCCTCTGTTTATGTGATTTGAACAATTGCTAGGTGACCTATTAGGGAAATATCCACATCAAAATAAAAAAATAATTTTTGCTTTCCCCAATCTCCCCCTCCTTCTCCTTAGCCCCTCTGAACTAGGAAAATCTTTTAATAAATATTTGAATATTTTCAATGGCAAATGAAAGTATTAGACTAGCAATTTCTGTGAATTCAGCAAATTATTAGAAAACGTTCCCGGATCGGTTGGCTTTCCAGTCAGACTCTGATCATAGTGTTTTTCGTAGGCCCTTTTGCGTGGTGCTATGCCATTCCGCCGTTCTGAAATGCCACATTGCCTTTATCGATAACATCAAAATTGCCACTTGACCAAACTTGTTAGAACAGATGCCTGCAAAATCAGCGTCTTTCATTTACTCCATAAACGACATGTGCACGTTTGTTTATCGAGTATTTTAATTGACTATAAATCAAGCTTTTTTCCAGATTTTTCATCTTATCACCATACAGTACAATTAACTTTCATAACCTGGTAATGACTTATCTAAAAGACCATAGCGATAACGATTACTTGTATTTGAAGGAAATATCCATTCTAAATTGATTGCAAAATAATTTTTTTTTGCAGTGCTTAACTTTTAGACGAAATTTCCAGTCTGATCATCTTAACAGCACCAATTTTGACCCCTAGATTTTCACTACCTTGAACGACAAATCATGGATACTTCTAATTAATTGGTACTTCTTGTTAACCAGTAGTCAGTACAAATTTCTAACTCAGTTCTATGACTGAGACATTCCTGTCAGGTGTGTGTCAGCCAAGACGGTAAGACCAGTAACACTAAGCCACAGTTCCACTAATATTCATGATTAACGTTATAAACTCAATACTGTTTTTTACAGTCTCACACTGCTACTTCTTAGACAACAAGTTTTCAACTAGTGCTTGTTGATAAGAACAAAATGCCAGGGAAGCTAAGTTGTCAGATTGCCATGTTAGAGAAAGCACTTCAAAGTTTACTTAAAGGCTTAATGAGTAAAGGACCTGCAGCCAGATTAGCTCTGTTGCTAAAGACTAACTAAAGTGCTGTCGGTTTGAACCATACATCGTACTCACTTTTCCACCTCAGCTTACCATAAGACTTTACAGTTAATTACACCCAATAAGTTGTCAATAACAATTGTGTACAACAAAGGCGGTTGTTGCCTTATTGACATTTGATATGATTAAGTGTTAATTGTTAGGGGGTTTGGAATGGCACTTCTAGCAGGGTTCTGGTTAAAATATTGACTTACTTTTTACATGGGCCATGTTGTTGGAAATTTAAGCTACGCCCACAAAAAAAATGTTTTAAGAGAAATCTACCCTGTGTAAAAAACCAATTACTAAATATGTTGCGTGTCTCAAGTTGTATTTAATCTATTAAAGCACTGCACCAATACTGCAAAGTCCCCTCATGTATACATGGGTCGGCCAAGTAAAATCAGGCTGATCACATGGCTTTAATCTGCCTTTTACTGCAGAGATTTTATGTCAAGCAGTGTGCTAGGGCAATGGTTTTCAACCGAAGTCCCAAGAGGAAACAACCCCATTAAGTAAGTGTATTTAATGGACCATTGGACGTGGATGTATAGGCCTCCTGAAGTGAAAGTAGGGTTTGGATCCAATCATGTTAACTCTTTTTTTATAATGTGTATGATTTAAGAATTATATTATTGTAAAAAAATCATTCATAATACTTGTAAGTCACTTAATAAATAAGTGCAGGAGTTAGCAGTTTTTTTTTATATTTAAGTTTAAACTATTTCTATATAATTATTGTGTATCGAGATAATTGACAATTGACATGACTCAGTCTCAAGTTCCACCTCTTTACTTTTATTAGAAAATGTACAATAAAGTGTAAACATATATTGAGTTTCTAATTGAAACTGATTCCATGACATATGATGTTTATAGATCCAGTGTTATATAAATAGATGTGTGGGTATTTTTCAAGCATTGAGAGTTAAACATACCTTCTGTTTTTATTGAGTCACTCAGTACACCATGACTAGTTTCACTTAAGAGTTGTATCCCTTGGAACCTTGATATAACAAATCAAAGACAAAGCGGGCTATTATACTGAAAACGGGCTACGGAAACACATGCTGTACGCTACAGCGCTTCTATTTGAACACTTGCGTGTTTTACAATTTCTAGCTTTACTGTCAAGGGATATCTTCAAAATTTGAAATATGACCAAATAAATCATTTTTTAATATCTCTTGAAAATAACATTCTAGTTTATCCACGATTCTTTATAAAAAAAAGGATCAATGCCACTATTTTATAAACGGTCACAAAATGATACATAGATCTACAAATGATGATTTTTCAGTATTTTTTCATAATTAAACGGTTAATCACTGCTGAACTGAACTAAATGCGTATCATTCCTGGTTGCTCAGAATCATGTCAGTCGACTGATTGCTCTTATGACAGATTGGCGAATTTATCTTCCTATATAAGCTATTATCTCTTATGTATATAGGTGGAATATTCATCCATTTCTGAATAATGGCCGTTTCAAGTTCCCGTAGGCTACACAATGTTGCAGGTCGTGCATTCAAACATTTGCTAGTGGAGCAAACGTTCGTTATGCGTGACGTGATACTTGTATAATGGCAATACATAAGTTGCACGATCGGTGCGGGATGGTGATCAAATACATGACAAGCCTGCAATCGTCTCATTGCACAAACACGAACATTAAAAACAATATGATTATTTCATGTGTTCGATTAGAGTGTCCAAAGAAAAGATCATAATGCAAAAGAAAATAAAGATTGTTTATAATTTAATACTTACATGTGCACGTGCAGAACGAGGCAACCACGCCCGCACATGGTCCAGACGTGTCAAAGCATAACGTTGATATCCTGGACCATTTTTTTTATTAATTATAATTATAAAAGTATTGCGTTAGACGTGTGATTAAGATTACTCATCCGGCAATCTTGCACACATCGCCATTTGACATGTTCGGAAGACGATGCGTCTTACTGACTGACATGACGGACACCATTAGAAAACCTTAAATAAAAACTAAAATAAACAGTGTTTTTTTTTTTTCATTTCTTTTATTTGCCTTTTTACGTACATTCAGGATGAACGCTGTCTTAATTGTGATTTCCTTACTAAAATTCCGTTATTTCTTCACTCCTCTCAAGATTTAGTAAACAATTTTAATAATGTATATTTGATAATAATTGTATTATTGCCTGCTTTAAGTTGGGTATTCAACTTTCACTGACTTAGCGACTTTAAAGCCAGCGAGCATGCCAACACGAGAGATCGAAATATACCCATCAGAAGGACAAAAAATGGTGCAAATACGACAATTATATGATGTTTATCGCCCTTTTTATCGTTTTGGCAGACGTGTTCTAGTTTTGGCGGCACGCCAGAACAATACGGACGAAATCAGCCATCATAAATAGTACATATCTATACGCTTCTTCAATGAAAATAGTTGGACAACTTACATTTTGAACTGTATAACGCAATTTTAAGTGCATACTAAATCTATTTTTTTTAATTGTAAAAAAAATGATGCGAATATTCTTTGCTTTAATTTGGATTCAAACCGTCCCTAATATTTTTTAACGAATCTATGCGCTAAAACTATTTCGCCATTTTGTCTGTCTGTCCCAGTTCGGTGCCTTGATGCTCTTTAGAATTTTTCGCTACTTCTGCAGGTTGTGAAAAGCTACCTCAAACATATGGTTATGGTTGACAGATTAACACGTAACTCACTGGCTACCTTTAATCAAATACAAAAATATTATAGACTTATGTGATAAAAGAATCTATTAAGAAGTTAGTTTACAACAATATTCTCAAAATAAATTGAACGTATAACCCACATTGGTTTTTACAATACGCTCAGAAGGCTGTTAAACGCGCTTGTACATGTGTGTGTAAGCCGTATCAGACATGACCCAAAGCTCTTGCTTCATAAGCCAGTCGTTAGAGATGAGTACATACCACGAGAGTAGTTTCAAAATATACTTGCTCACAACTGACCATTAAACAATAGTTTGCTTCGAGTCTCGCCTTCGACGAACTTTGCACATCGTTTAAGGATTGAATTAGAGCGATATGGCTCTGATTAATTCACTAGATGGAAGAATTACGTACTATGTTACAGCCAAAATATTAAAGACGAACACCATTTTGTTTAATTGTTACACACAATTTGAAAGTTTTTGTTACAACAGACCCAATATATTTTAATTCATTCTGTGTCATTATTAAAAACGCACATTAATCAAATGATTAAAAGGTTTGTTAAGTATATTTATATAGCAACTATAAAACAGACGTAACATAACTTAATAAAACAGTTGCATGTAGGCGGCCTAGATTCTTTATTCCTTAAATGTTTACAGTTTTAATTCAGCGTCAATTTAATTAATTAAATGTGAGAGTCAATGTTTTGAATACCACAAATGGAAGAAAATTTATGATAGAAATTGTAAAATATTGATAAATCAAATTGCTTAAATATTTGTATATTAAACGAATGTATTATTTACTTCAATTGTGTTTGAGTAATACCTGGATTAAAAAACAATATTATATTGAGTATTTTAAAAAGGGCCTCCATAAGTAATCTCGATTGCATTGCATCAAATTGCCATCTTAAATTTCATGCTGCATTGAACAGTGATTATAATTATGACGGTGCACTGATTTTATTCGTTACTAAAATTATCTGTCCAATGTAGAAATTGTGTGTGTGTCGTAAATGTATGTGTTAGATAAAATAATAAGGATAAAACTATACAATAAGATTGTAAATTCTAATTCTACCGATTTACTCTGCGTGTATTTCGAAATGTATGAATTCCTTCTGCGCAAGAGGTTGTTCCGACACTTCTATTTAATTTACTTACTAGACCCACGAAAGTTGGGACGAACTTTTAAATATATCTGCAATTTCCAGGTATTTATATTTAACTAAAATATATTTACTTTTACCGCTTTTGGAGTGGCCGCGTATCGAAGTATTCGTAAATACTAGTCTGTATATACGCGTTAGTTCCCGTTAAAAAGTTAAGTGTTTAAAACAGTTGAACATTGCGTGTGAACTGAACAATTGGAAAATTCGTCCTCTACAGGGGAGTGCTCCTATGCCAAAGGGAGGAAAATCCACGACAAGACAAGTGGTCTTATATTGTTGGCGAGAAACCGGAGTACCCGTAGAAAACCCCATCTTCCGGTAAGGTGACCCCCAACCAAACTAACATGCGCCGCGAGCGATGATTGAACCGGATCGTCTAGGTAAGGAATGGGTTTTCCGACGATAATTTCTCTACACGGATTGCAGACCGATTTACTTTGGGGCCGTTTTGGAAAGACGTCATTTCCAATGGAACTATGGGTAATCATTCTTGACCTACATAGGCGGTCACCATTGTTTACAACCGAGGAAATACATCTTCATATTTGACATTAAGAAACGTATAAACTAATCGATCATTGATTGAATCGGTGTATTAGGGTATGTTTCATTGTATCAAATTAAAAACCACTGTATAAATTGAATCCAAACTTAGTTTTAAGTGTTTGTTTGCGGTGAAATTATTGTTCGAAATTTTGACAGTTTGTTTTTCTCGCTTGTGAACTTGTGAATAACAAACAATATCAGCTGATTAAAGATTATTGCTAGAATCGTTCTCAATGGGGCATTTGCGGATTAAATCTGTCGTCGACATGATCCAGATCAACACCACAAAGGATTCCGCTACTAACATTTCGTTTCAAATGAACTCTTCCAAGATGAAAGCTCCGTGTTCCTTAAATTGTTATAAACTTTCTATATTCCAAGACAGTAAAGTTTGTTTGAGTTGTTAATTATTGTGGGAATAAATTTCTGTGTTAATATAAAAGTTAAACATCTAAAGATTGAAAATGAAGTTCCTGGAAAACGCTCGATTTGAAGCAATCAATGCTGCTTTATGCTGTGATATGGAAAATTACCGGATCGAAGGAAGGTGAGAAATTTTGGCGCCTTTCCATTTTTTACATTTTCCCCCACAACTATGCTACGCATTCTTATAAATGAGTTGGTGCCATGGATGCGAAAAAAGTAAAACTTTACAATAAAAGTGTTCTTTCTCACCACTTGGCGAATAATACTGGTATAGGTCAAATTTGGAAAGTTTACGTATTTTCAGCCAACTGGGAAGTTTATTTCATTCTTTTAATTAAAGCTGTCAAGATGATGTCAAGTGAACACATTTAATAAAGATATTATTTAAACAGCTTTGTTTCATTTATTCTTGTACTTGTATAAGATCAGAAAAGCATAGTTGAAAGTCAGAACACTTAATTGCTCATAGATATGTGAGACCTTAACGTATCTAAGTTTCAATTTTTATTCCACAACTTGAATCAGGGACACAGGTTTGCATAAAAATTAATTGCAGGCTTGTCTACCAACACTGACAATCTAATTGTTAAGCGTTAAAAAAAACTTCTTCACCTAAATGAATTATTGCATCCTTCAGTATTATTGTTAGGCTTTTCAAATCTGTTAACACATGCACAGTGATTTTTTTACCTGCGAGTCCCGCGTCCTGGACTCACAAAAACCTCTGGGAATGCAAAGTTTCGAAGTTTGTGAGTCCCAAAAATGCATTTAAAGTTCTTAAATAATATAGTTTAATATTTGGAAAAATATCACTGCACACAAAAGTATACTGCCAGTGCTCAGACTGGACCAACATTTCTTTGAGCCAACAATTAAGTCCAAATATTAACTATTGCATATTGTAAAATTTCATTTAATGATAAAAAAGCACCTACATGTAAGATCACTGTCCAAATATTAACTATTGCATATTGTAAAATTTCATTTAATGATAAAAAAGCACCTACATGTAAGATCACTTGTCACAATGTAACATACGATTTTCAATATAGACAAGTAAACTGTTTATTCATTTATTTTCAAGAATAGACAAGTTGGTGAGTGACGTCACATGAACATGCAAAGTTTTAGGTTCTGTCCGCTGGTTGGCAAAAAGTGGTGGCATTCATATAAGTGCATATAAAAGTGGCAAAATCATTTAAACACAATCAAAGCTTTTATACTATAGAATTCAAGTTTGCATGAAAGTGCATTATATTATAATTATATTGCCATCCACACCCCACCCACCCTACACAAAAATAACATTTAGGGTCAACGAACATGCTAAACAAGAAAAATCTCATGTTACTAACACGAAGTGAGATTTTGGTATTATAAAGTTGGAATTATAAATGAATCATCAGAAATATTATTAGGAGAGAAATTATTGAAACAATATTTAGTAAGTTTCTCTATATGTTTTGATTTTGACAACAGACTTGAAAGCTACTCATGCAAGATGGCGGGTAACGACAAGCGTCTATTCAAAACACTCATGCAAGAATCTGCTGACAACAACAACCCAAGTGACCTCCAGGTGTTGTCCCCTCCGCAGAGTACAGTGTCTCACAGTCCAGTGAAGTAAGTCACTTGTTTTACGTAAAGTTTGTGCCAAGAACTTGTGAAATGATAAAGCAGAATATTTGTGTTATTCAATCCTGAATAAGGTTAGTTTAGTTAAGGAATAAGTGCTGTCTGTCAGTGCAGTGTTCAAAATCCTGAAGCCCAGAGTTATTTTCTCTCTGCATATTTGTTAAAATACTCTTTCAAATGTTACATAACTAATTCTAGAGTAAGCTTACTGGTGGTATTTGCAATAAAATGATAGAAGGCAGATTATTTGAAGAAGTCAAAACTCAAAAGAGAGACAATTTCAAAATTCTTGCATAAAAAAGCAGGCTTCTACTTCCATTCAAATTCCCGTCTGTCTAATAAACGTTTTAATAGGTGATGGTTACTGGTTGTCAAAGTAAGTAATTTTAGAGGTTCTCCATAAAATCAGATTTGGCTGATATGTATTTTACAACAATTTCATGGGTGTACATTTTTCAAAACATCTTAACTGCCTTGTATGTTTAATAAAAATACTTGAATAAATAATTATTCATGTCTAAATTCCATTTTTAGAAGTTACGGAAGGAGTATGAGTGATGGTGAAAACTACTTGTGCGACACCATATCTACGAAGACACTGTTCTACCTTATATCAACTCTGAATGCTTCATTCAATCCTGACTATGACTTCAGCAAGGCTAAAAGTCCTGAGTTCAGTAAAGAACCGAGTCATGAGGTAAATGAGGATGTCATTAGTGATAGATGTGTAAGCCTGTCTTCATGCCCCATAAACACTCAAAATCAACGAATATTTCGTAAAATAGTTTTTAAAATAAAGTTAACCCATACAAAATTAGTGTTCCTTATACATGTAGCGATAGCCAAAATTTCAACGCTAGATGTTGTCTGGTAATATAGATTTAACAAGATACAAAATGCTCATTATTATTTTTTGTAATACATTTTTTTTATATACAATATAATATTTTCCATGTGAATTTCCCGCAACGATATTTTTATGAAATATTTTACGAAATATTCTTTGATTTTGAGTGTTTATGAGGCTTTAATAAATTGATGCATTCGTACTGAAGTCATCAATTTCATTATTGGTTGAGTATCATGCGGCGATGAGTTGCGGATATTCTACCTTTCTCCATCTGAAAAATAAATTAAATCTGTTTTGCTTTTAGAAATGTTTAAAGCTGAACAAATATCAATTATGATGCCCATACATGTATGAAGCATTTGACCACTCTCTCAATTCTTTTCCTGAAAAAGTAGGTTTACATTTACTGAAATCTCGGTCTCAAAAGTACCTAGATATTTCAAGTGGAGATGCATACAAAGCTGGTCATATTTAGTTAAAACAATCTGTCAATACCTTTAATTATATCAGCAATATTTTCTTAAGGCTTGAAAAGTCAAGAGTCAAATGTACTTGTTCACATTTGGGAGAAATATTCAGATTTTGGTTCTGACTAGTTTGCTATTATTTGGACTCTTTCATTGCTAAATAGAAGAATACAAAATCGTGATTTTAAAAGTCAAAGGGTAAGAATGAGTGTCAAATGAAAGCCCTTTCTTGTCATTATCATGTATGACTTATGTACGGGTAATAAGTTACACCATGTTATGAAATAATGATATTCTGTATGATTACACACATTTGCCTTATTAAGTTGGTGTGTGTTGGATGTTTTCTTAATAAATGAGTCCCGATTTGGGAAAACAGGGCTCAATGCAAGTGTGTAAAGTGTCGTCCCAGATTAGCCTGTGCAGTCCACACAGGCTAATCAGGGATTACACTTTCCTCTTTTACTGTATTTTTCTATGAAAAGAAGTCTCTTATTAGCCAAAATTCAGTTTAGGTGGAAATTGTCATCCTAGGGAAGACTTTACAGGCTAATCTAGGACGACACTTTGAAAGTAAAGGAAGTCTTTTATTAGCCAAAATCCAGTGTAGGCGGAAAGTGTTGTCCAAGATAAGCCTGTGCAAACTACACAAGCTAATCTGGGATGACACTTAATGCAAATGTTTCAAGTCCTGTTTTTCCCAGAGCAAGACTCAAATAAATAAATGCATGTCTATATCTTGCTCAGTTCGTCCTGAGTGCCATAGACAGTCACCTACAGACGGCTGCCTACGACATGTCTGGAAATCTCAAGCAGAATCTCTGGTCCGCCATCGACGACGAGATCGTCCTTCGAGAGTGCGACGTGTACAGCTACAACCCAGACCTCTCATCAGATCCCTTCGGGGAGGAGGGCTGCACGTGGTCCTTTAACTACTTCTTCTACAACAAGAAGTTGAAGCGCATTGTGTTCTTCACATGCAGAGCCACTAGGTTAGCAAGTTTTATATATTATTTTATCTAATCAAAAAGTAACTTTAAGGGATATAAAGAATTGTTAAACAAACTAAGTTTCCTGTCATCACTGTGATGGTGACTAGGTGCCTGTTAGCTGATTATTGATGGCAGGAATCATATATTGCAAGGAGATTGTTGTGTTTGAATTTTTAATCAGTATGCTATATTGTGACTTTTTTTTATTATTTTTTGATGTACTAAACCAGTAATTTTATATGGCAAGGAGATGTTTGGTACTTAACCAGTATGCTATATTGCTAGGAGATTGTTGTGTTTCTGTAGTTAACCAGTTTTCTATATTGCAAGATATGGTGTTTCTGTACTTAACCAGTATACAGTTATTTCATGGGTGCGTGGTGAAAATTCAAAACTGTTGTCCCAAGGTATTGGGAATGACTTTGGAACTATTGCCCGAGGCCGTTAGGCTGAGGGCAACAGTTCCAAATGTCAGCCCTGATACAGAGGGACAACAGTTTTGACTGTTCACCAAGCATCCATGAAATAACTGTTTTATTACCTGATCAAATTTCAAACATAGAAGAGCAAATTTTTATGCTCCCCCCAAAAAAATTTGGGGGGGAGCATATAGTCGCCGCTTCATCTGTCTGTCCGTCCATCCGTGTGTCCGTCCGTGCACAATTTTTGTCCGGGCTATTTCTCAGCAACTAATGACCGGAATTCAATGAAACTTTATGGGAAGCTTCACTACCAAGAGGAGATGTGCATATTATCAGCCGGTTCTGGTCGGATGATTTTTCACAGAGTTATGGCCCTTTGAAATTTTCCATTGTACATATAGTGCAATTCTTGTCCGAGCTATTTCTCAGCAACTTATTACGGGAATTCAATGAAACTTTATGGGAAGCTTCACTACCAACAGGAGATGTACATATTATCAGCTGGGTATGGTCGGATGCTTTTTCACAGAGTTATGGCGCTTTGAAATTTTCTATAAACTTTACATATAGTGCAATTCTTGTCCGGGCTATTTCTCCCCAACTACTGACTGGAATACAATGAAGCTTTATGGGAAGCTTAACTACCTTGAGGAGATGCGCATGTTATTAGTGGGTTCTGGTTAGATGATTTATTTAGAGAGTTATGGCCCTTTTAAATTTACCATTAACTGTACATATAGTCCAATTCTTGTCCGGGCATTTTCTCAGCAACTAATGGCTGGAATTGAATGAAACTTTATGGGAAGCTTTACTACCTTTACGAGATGCACATATTATTAGTGGATTTTTGGGGGGAGCATATAGTCGCCGCTTCGTCTGTCCGTCCGTGCACAATTTTTTAGAGAGTTATGGCCCTTTGAAATTTTTTAGTTGCTAAACCATCCAGCGTATTATTTTGTCCAAAGCTATGCCCCTCAAGACGTTTCCTTTTATCTGAATATATAGTGCAATATTGTGACAAAAAACACTTTGGGGAGCATCACCCGTCTCCGACGGTTACTTGTATTTTATGCTTTCCGGTGGTTTATTGAGAAAAATCAGTGAAATAAAACTGATATTTCACTGTTTCAAAAGTGAAAAATAACAGTGAAAGATATCGAAATTGTTCACTGTTTTACTGTGAAATGACATCATTTTTTGACGAAATGACGTCATTATTCCAGCGGGCAACAGTTCAAACTATTGTCCGGTCAACAGTTCGAAATATTCAGTAACAGTATAAAACATTGCAACATTACATTTTCGACGAGGAAATAGCAATAAATATGTAATAATCATTTATATAAGGCATCGGGTAATAATATCACATATTGCTAGGATATTGTTGTGATACAGTACTTAACCAGTATGATATATTGCATGGAGATTCTTGTAAAACAGTACTTAACCAGTATGATATATTGCAAGGAGATTCTTGTAAAACAGTACTTAACCAGTATGCTATATTACAAGAAGAGTGTTATGTTTCAGTATATGACCAGTATAATATATTGCAAGAAGTTGTGTTTCAGTAGCTACCCAGTTGCACAAAGATGTAAATTTGAGTTCTTAACCAGTATGATATATTTCAAGGATATTGTTTTGCTTCAGTACATAACCAGTATTCTATATTGTTTTTGTACTACATGTAAACCAGTAATTATGTATGTATATTGCCAGGAGATGTTGTGTTTCAGTTCTTAACCAGAATCATATATTGAGAGCAGATTGTTTTGTCAGTATCCATTATGTTACATTACAAAGAGCTTGTTGTTGTTGTGTTTCAGTGAAGGTGTGTACGGAGACTCAGGAATGGGTACAGACATCTCTATGGACGAGTCCAGTGACATGATGTTTGACAAGTAGGTAGCCAGTCGATGGGAAAGATCTAGCAGTAGTAGTTCAGGGAAAGATCTAAAATAAAAACAGTGGGTGCAGGTTGATGCTAAAAATGAGAAGGGTGGAAAACTGGACCATGTTACTGTGTTATTTTCTAAAACATGGGTAAATCTGAGGTTGTTAGAGGATTAATCAGTCTTATGACTGTTTTTAAACTCTGTTCATTTTCCATGAACTTAAGTATTGCAAAACTTAACTGCACTTTCTGTGTTGGCCAATCCTGGGAAGCACCATGTTTGAAACAAGAATTTGCAGTTTGCATCAACATGAATCATTCCCTAGAATAACAGTAATTGGACATAATTGGACAATCTTTTAGGTGGATTATGAATAAACAAATTTGTGTCATTGTTTGTTGTCTGATCATCCACAGACAGCTGTTGTAGATACATAGGAATCAGGGCCCGTATTCACCAACCTATTCTTAGACTTAAGTCTAAAAATAAAAAAATATTCTTAAAACTGTAATGTTCTAAAACTACTTGAAAGTCATGAAGCATGGCAGTCAACACCTATAGTTACATTCTTCTTCATTTAGAACAAGATGTTAACCCTTTGAGCGCTGGAACCGGATTTTGAAGGCCTTTGCAAACAGTTTGGATCCAGATGAGACGCCACAGAACGTGGCGTCTCATCAGGATCCAAACTGTTTGCTATTCTGATAGTGGTCTTAGAAAAAAAATCAAAGAAAATGCTAATTTTAGAAATTCAGCAGACGACATTTTAGCAGACGACGAATTTCCCAGCATGCAAAGGGTTAATGGAATAAGCACCATTTTGAGCCTGTATATTAATTTTATTATGCAAACTCTCAGATATTATTATTGAGTCTAAGACTATTCTTTATTTTTATGTCTAAGAATTGGTAGATGAATACAGACCCAGGTCATTATGCATGGATCTTGTGGTAGTGCATGCAAGCCCGTTATTTTTCAGGCAAATCCATAATTAATTTATTTTAAATTTTGGTGCATGCAGTGTTAGCTTTATTGCAAAGTATTGTCATTGTTTGTTATTAAATTGTTAACGTTTTAGCTGAATAAACATTAAGAATCAAATAACACGATAGGGTATTATTTAGTGTAATGTATTTTGAAAATAATTTGATATTTTATTAGCATTTGTACAGAATTGATGTATTGATATTGTTATTGGAACACATGTGACGATGATATTTTCTAGGAGCAGCACATATGCAGTCTGGAAATGAAAAACATGTATGCATCATCAAATGCTTGCATTCTTAATATAAACTTTGTCTCTTTCTTATTCGGAACTAAGGTGCTTGTCTCACAAACTTATAAAGTAGTCGTTTTTTTGGTTGAATATCCACAGCACATGTTAAGATTTAAAAAAGATTTTGTAAGCTTTATAATTGTAAAACACGAACACTATTGAATAGAAGTTATTTGCACAACATAGCTCAATTTTTATGAAGCGTTTGTATGCGAGCTTATAAGTGTTAAAGGTCTGTATTGTATTGACATTGAATAAACAAACTAAGAAAATATAACCTAAATAATTTTGCAAATTCATTGTTTTGCTGTGCTTATTTTTTGCATGTGTTTAATCACTTGTCTTTGGAAATGGCTAGAAAGGGAAGTTGAATGAAGCTGTTTGGAATAATTTTTGCTGTCCTTCACAACCATTTCATTTCATTAAGTCATACAGAGAGTTTTCATATGATTCCGAAAGAGCTTTTTTTATAAAAGGTGCTATCTACATTCCATGTTTTCACTCACTGTGCCATTTAAAACAATCCATACAAAGTACTTTGTAAACACAAATTTAAATGCCAAAATACATGAATAGTCATTGATCTCTTTAAAAAACTACATAATGGAAAAGATATGGTAATTATGATCAAACAGGTGATTTAAAGTTCTTTCAAACTGTCAACATTAATAATATTATAATGCATGATTTTTTGTTAACTTTTCATTTTAACATTTACTTAGCGGGCTTTATTGTTCTAAAATTGATGTGATTATAAGAGTAGATTTGTTTCCAGGGTAACATAATGTAATAATTTAATTGTTGTAAAATGTTTCATTGTATTTTATATGTTGTGAGTGCAGTTTGAACTGTGGTGCAGCATTTGAAAGCTTATGGCTAATACTGTAATTTGCACTGGCTCAGGGTCTACCAACATATGACATTTGTAATTAGTACATACGGTAATAACTGCATGCGTTTGACATTTTTACTTGCATTTGACAGATTAATTAGGTATTTACTTACTTGTGTCTCTTTAGTGGTAAACAAGAAGGGTAATCAAGGTGGTTTGGTATAACTATTAAAGTGACTTGTTCACAGATTAGGGCATTTTTTAAAGTGTGTCAGAACATGTCTGAAATTGCTCGATTTTAACTACAAAACTGTAGAGCTTCATTCAAATGACAGGAATGAAATTTATGAAGGCAGAAAAAAAATCCTTTGCGGGGCTTAAACCAGTGTTCTTTGGATGAAAAGCCTATTGGCCAAACCACTTGGCCATCTCCACTGTTATAAATTTGGTTACATTTTACAACTGATCCATGTGTTAAATTTTAAATTTACGAAATTTAACGAAAACAACAATCATTTAAAATTGTTCAATAGTTTTGCGTTTGTCACGCTTCATTATTTTATTAATTTTATATGATGATAATTCATAAACGAAGCTGAATTTTCAGAGACTATGTTGTAAGTGGTATTTCATTTCCTGAATTATAGTGTTTTTAGCTCCACTTGCCAGAGGCCAGCGGGGCTTATGTCATGGTCCTGTGTCCGTCGTGCGTGCGTTAACTTTTTCTTTAAACATCTTCTTCTAAACTAAAAGTCCAATTCTGATAAAACTTCTCACAAATGTTCCTGGGGTGAACCTCTTTCAAATTTCTTCAAATTATGCCCAAGGGGGACAAATTTGACCCCGCCCCGGGGGTCACAAAAATGAACATATGCTTATATAAACCGTATTTTGTGCAAACTTTAAAAACCTTCTTGTCCATAACCGAAGGGCCTAGCGCTACCAAATTCGGTATGTAGTGACATCTAATAGTTCTCTACTTAGTTTGTTAAAATTATGCCCATTGGGTCAAATTTGACCCTGCCCCGGGGTTCACAAAAATGAACATACGCTTAAATAAGGCCTTTTTTGTGCAAACTTTCAAAATCTTCTTGTCCATAACNTTCAACCCATGTGCATCGCACGCTTTTTTCGCATAACAAAACAGTGGAGCGATACAGGGCCATCATGGCCCTCTTGTTTATGCCCCCAAAGGTGGGCATATAGTGATCACACTGTCTGTCTGTCTGTCTGTCTGTCTGTCTGTCTGTCTGTCTGTCTGTCTGTCCAAACTTCTGTCACACTTTGCGTTTAGGTTTCGAAAAATGTGGAAAAACACTTTACGTTTAGGTTTAGAAAAATGTGGAAAACGGGGGCATATGTCATCCTATGGTGACAAGCCTTGTTATTTGTTGAATCTGACAAAAAGTTGGAAAATTGTGGTTTCAACAATGTGGGAACAAGTCCCTTTAGTCTTATTATTGCTTTTAAACAACATAAGCATGAATTGTATTATTATTTTCATACAGAACTTAATCCTTATAATAAGCTGCTTCTAGTTATCATCACATTGTATACGTGTAACATTATTATCTTCAGAAATTTTCTTCTTTTCCATTGTGAGTCTTACTGTCTGATGTTGTTTAAAAATAGCAAAGAAGTGTTGGCTTAGCATAACTCTGTTTTCTGATTGTACATTCAGTTTGTGTGTTTGATACATTTGTAATTAATATGTAGAAAAACAATACATGTGTTTAAGACGCAAATTTCAGGTCTCTATTATAAGACTGCAAGACATTATATCAATGAAAATGGCATACTAATGAATAAATGTATATAGATTTTTCAGAATTAGGCATCTAATATTAATTTTGTGAATTAGATTTCATAGTTCAATACTTTGCAATTCAACAAGAATGTCTCTTTTTTTCAGCGAAGGCGGAATTGATTAAATGAAGACACAGACTGAAGGCTGTTTCATCCCTCAGCTGAGGGGTTCTTGTGCCATCTTGTCTACCTGACCATCTTGTTTACTTTGCCATTTTGTCTACGTGACCATATTGTCTACCAGAGTTGACTGTGGATTGATGCACAAATGGTGTAAATGTTGAACACTTTAACACTGGTAACCACTTTTAAACTTACATGTATAACTTGAATCTTGTTAGAAATTGAATATCTGTTAACTGATAAAGATCATGTTTGAACTTAGCCTGGCCCTGTCAGAAATGTAGTATGGATGTACCATTCACGGACTTTTGTTTTGTTTATGTATTGTTCAATTGGCATATAACCATGAATTAAAGACATGTTTTTTAGGACAACCTGTAACCTGTTGTATTGATGGCCAGTTATAACTAGTTTATTGATATGACTTACAGCTTACGGTATTTTGTCATCTTGCCAGTAAGAATGTTGTTATCAAATTTTACCTTTTGTAAACAATATTTCCTGAGGAAGTTTCAATTGATCAAATCAGTGATATTTTGTTCCTTGTTGCTCACTCAGGCTACTGTGTTATATAAAATAATACAAATATCTTGTCATAAAGTGTTTTGACGACTTAAAGATCAAGTCCATTGAAGTAGTATAAACATGATGGATAGGTTGTGTTTTTTTTCCTATAAAAAAATAAATTTCGTGTTATGGTTTTATTAGAAATTTATCAAAAGCAAAATGAAGTTTGAGAAAGAAAAGCCTTCGACTTGGCTAGAATTAGTGTAAACTGAGACATCTACATTTCAAAGTGCGAGAATCAGCCATTGAAAATTGTAGTCAAAATGAATAAAAGTCCTTAAATTAAGGTGGATAGTCTAGTATGTCAGGATGTTTCTTTATTTAAAGAAAATCCATTCTGAACAGTAGTCTTAATGAATTTTGAGCAGAAAGTCCATAGAAACTCCTTAGTTGTAGGGGATAGTCTATTGTTTTGAAGGATAAGTCATAGTGTGGAAGGATTGTCCATAGTTTGGAAAGATAGGCCATTATTTTGAAGGATAGTCCATAGTGTGGAAAGATAGGCGATAGTTTGGAAGGATTGTCCATTGTTTGGAAGGATAGTCCATTGTTTGGAAGGATAGTCCATTGTTTGGAAGGATAGTCCATTGTTTTGAAGGATAGTCCATTATTTGGAAGGAAAGTCCATATTTTGGAAGGATATGCAATTATTTTGAAGGATAGTCCATAGTGTGGAAGGATAGTCCATTGTTTGGAAGGATAAGCCATAGTTTGGAAGGATTGTCCATAGTGTGGAAGGATTGTCCATAGTATGGAAGGATTGTCCATAGTGTGGAAGGATTGTCCATGGTGTGGAAGGATAGTCCATAGTGTGGAAGGATAGTCCATTGTTTGGAAGGATTGTCAATAGTGTGGAAGGATTGTCCATAGTGTGGAAGGATTGTCCATAGTGTAGAAGGATTGTCCATAGTGTGGAAGGAGTGTCCATAGTGTTGAAGGATTGTCCATAGTGTAGAAGGATTGTCCATAGTGTAGAAGGATTGTCCATAGTATGGAAGGATTGTCCATAGTGTGGAAGGATAGTCCATAGTATGGAAGGATTGTCCATAGTTTGGAAGGATGATCCGTAGTTTGGAAGGATGATCCGTAGTTTGGAAGGATAGATTAAATGTTTAAGAATTGCCAAAGCTAGAGCCAAGAGGCGGAAATCTTGAAGTTGGAGTAAGAAAGTCAAAATTTGTGTAGAGTCTGTAAATTGAGGTACATATTGAATGAATTAACTGAATGTCCGTCCATGGTTGGATCAAAGCAAATAAATAGTGGTAGCCTAGAAGGGATGAGGAAGCATAGGATTTAAAGAGGAACATTCCAAATAAAAGATGACAAAGTTATTAATAATTTGGAGGATTTTCAGTCTCTATCAAAGAAGGAAATAGAAATTTAATGCCATAACCAAATTTTTTTAATCTATATTTCTATACCTTAAATGTTGTGAAATGCAGTCTTTGTTCTTTTTAATGAAAAATTGTTGTATATACAGGCAGTCATTAAACTATAATGGTATGTTTATTTTAATATCAATGTAAATGTAATGTAATGTACCATAGATATGGATCTCAATACCAGTTCTTTGTTTGAATGAATCCTAACCAGGGCTGATTTCAACAAAAGATTATTTTAATGTCCACAAATATTCAGATTGTTGTACCATTGATAGTGTCTGGAAGTAAACAAATGCTTATTGTCAATTGATAACACAGTAATGTTGCACAATATCAATTATAATATTGTGTAATAAAAAGATACTTATGACATAACTAGTTATTTGTATCATGTTTGTATTTACAAAATATCCAGATTTTTTTATCAAGTCTCAAATTAGGTTAAAAACACAAACTTACCAGTAATCACAGCCTATGTATTATATTGCACTTTTTATATAAAATGAAAGATGTAGTCTTTGCGAAATACTTTTAATCTTCTTGTTGTTTTAAGTACAATTAAAGGAGTATACCTTTTCTCTTTTAATAGATTATACCTTTCTTGTTTAATCAAGAAATCACTGTTAAATGTTTAAGACCTAATTTTGTTGTGTTGTTGTTTTTTTCTAAATATTTTTTTGCTTCACGATGTAAGTGTGGATTTTAAAAAAATGCAGCAATCATGACCTTAAATAAAACATAATAAGACAAAAACATCTTAAATGTTTGTTATTTTTGATAATTTACCATTAAGTATATGATTATCTTTGTACAATTCATTCCATTATCGAAGTGTCATTAAACTGTTGTTGTATTTAACCCTTTGAGTGCTGGAACCGAATTTTAAACGCCTTTGCAAACAGTTTGGATCCAGATGAGACGCCACAGAACGTGGCGTCTCATCAGGATGCAAACTGTTTGCTTTTCTGATAGTGGTCTTTGAAAAAAAGTGAAGAAAAGGATGATTTTAGAAATTTAGCAGACGACAAATTTCCTGGCATGCAAAGGGTTAATGTGAAAGTTGCATGTTGCAATTTAGATCTTTTATCATGTGGATAAAATTAGTATCACAGACGCATTTTTATCAAAGAGCGTCGTTGATTGTGTTCGCTAAGTTTATTCACATAAGATTTAAGGTCTATCTGAAGTAACTATCACTAGTAGAATAATGTTTTATTTTTAGTTGTAGCAATTTGTTCATCATTATCTTTTGTTGTATTGCCTTTGCTTTTGTACAGCAGACTTTTTTAGTACATGTTTGTGTACATTAAAAGCATTTCTGTGACATTTTACCCTTTTTTTCTTATGTCTAATAGAGGCTACTAAATTACAGTAAATACATTCAAAGAAATCCATACAGACTGATATTCATTATTTGTCGTACTCAATGGCAAGGAATGACCATGAATTTAAAGTCTTTAAACGAGTCATACATTTTGAGAGCAGAAGTGATCATTCAACTTGAAATTGTCTTTTCTATGTACAAAATGGACAAATGTACTTCCTTAGAATGATTTCAGGTTGAAATTGCAAGCTATGATAATTTTAGTTGTAAATGCATGTGTTCAAAACACAATATTGGCGAGAATTATGAAGATTATTCAGAAGATTATTGTCACAGCTGATGTTTTTTTATTTTTTATAAGTAGACGGCTTTTTTGTTTAATGTGTGTTAAAACATTTGCCTATTGTACATGTAATCTCTGATATGAAACCTTAAATCTTATATCATGGTTAAAATATTGAAATATATGGGCTGGTGTGAGAAAACCAGGCTTAATGCATGTGCATAAAGTATTGTCATAAATTAGCGTGTGCAGTCTGAACAAGCTTATCGGGTTGGACTTTTTACGCTTGTATTGAATTTTTAGTTTCAAGAAAGTCTCTTCAAAATAAAAATCTAAAAGTCTAGTGTCGTCCCAAGTTAGGCTGTGCGGATTGCATATGGATAATATTTACAAACATGCTTAACTCTTTCAGTGCTGGAACCGGATTTTGAAGGCCTTTGCAAACAGTTTGGATCCAGATGAGACGCCACAGAACGTGGCGTCTCATCAGGATCCAAACTGTTTGCTATTCTGATAGTATTCTTTGAAAAAAATTCGAAGAAAATGCTAATTTTAGAAATTTAGCAGACAACATTTTAGCAGACGACAAATTTCCCAGCATGCAAAGGGTTAATGCANAAACCATGCCATTTATCTTGACAATATCTAGATCAAGTTCGAATCTGGGTTACATGCGTCTTAAAACCATGCCATTTATCTTGACAATATCTAGATCAAGTTCGAATCTGGGTTACATGCGTCTTAAAACCATGCCATTTATCTTGACAATATCTAGATCAAGTTCGAATCTGGGTTACATGCGTCTTAAAACCATGCCATTTATCTTGACAATATCTAGATCAAGTTCGAATCTGGGTTACATGCGTCTTAAAACCATGCCATTTATCTTGACAATATCTAGATCAAGTTCGAATCTGGGTTACATGCGTCTTAAAACCATGCCATTTATCTTGACAATATCTAGATCAAGTTCGAATCTGGGTTACATGCGTCTTAAAACCATGCCATTTATCTTGACAATATCTAGATCAAGTTCGAATCTGGGTTACATGCGTCTTAAAACCATGCCATTTATCTTGACAATATCTAGATCAAGTTCGAATCTGGGTTACATGCGTCTTAAAACCATGCCATTTATCTTGACAATATCTAGATCAAGTTCGAATCTGGGTTACATGCGTCTTAAAACCATGCCATTTATCTTGACAATATCTAGATCAAGTTCGAATCTGGGTTACATGCGTCTTAAAACCATGCCATTTATCTTGACAATATCTAGATCAAGTTCGAATCTGGGTTACATGCGTCTTAAAACCATGCCATTTATCTTGACAATATCTAGATCAAGTTCGAATCTGGGTTACATGCGTCTTAAAACCATGCCATTTATCTTGACAATATCTAGATCAAGTTCGAATCTGGGTTACATGCGTCTTAAAACCATGCCATTTATCTTGACAATATCTAGATCAAGTTCGAATCTGGGTTACATGCGTCTTAAAACCATGCCATTTATCTTGACAATATCTAGATCAAGTTCGAATCTGGGTTACATGCGTCTTAAAACCATGCCATTTATCTTGACAATATCTAGATCAAGTTCGAATCTGGGTTACATGCGTCTTAAAACCATGCCATTTATCTTGACAATATCTAGATCAAGTTCGAATCTGGGTTACATGCGTCTTAAAACTATGCCATTTATCTTGACAATATCTAGATCAAGTTCGAATCTGGGTTACATGCGTCTTAAAACTATGCCATTTATCTTGACAATATCTAGATCAAGTTCGAATCTGGGTTACATGCGTCTTAAAACTATGCCATTTATCTTGACAATATCTAGATCAAGTTCGAATCTGGGTTACATGCGTCTTAAAACTATGCCATTTATCTTGACAGTAATTAGATCAAGTTCAAATCTGGGTTACATGCGTCTTAAAACTATGCCACCAGGACATAAACAAAAAAAACCTTGTTATCACATTTGAGGTCACATTTATGATTTAATCTTTATCAGCTCTGTCCCATAATCAATTTGCTTTTGTCATATTTACCATTATCTGCTCAAATAATTATTGATTCAAATTCATGGGTTTATTTAATTGGTCATTAGATGGCTAATATTTATGACAACACAATTTTGCCAGCCATTTCCCACCTTTATATATTGTATTTACAACAGAATATATATAAAGTTTAAACCTATTTATTTTTTAGCTTGATTGCATTTAAAGTACTTATTACTTATTTGAAATGCTCTTGAGTCTGTTTCCTGGGCCAGTACTTGGTGTCTTTGGGGGATGTAAATGTTAAGCTATTTTACTCTCGCAAATGTTTTATTCCAGATTCCATGTTTTTGTCTTTACATGCCAGGTGTTAAGTTCCTAAAGTGCATCATCCCAGGATTTTGATTCTCATACCAAAGGCGATAAGTTTTAACCTTTTTATTTAAGCTCGATTGCATCAAAAGCCTAAGGCTTATTGAAACTCTCCTGAGTACGTTTCCTGGGTAGAACCAGTAGTTGGTGTCTTCTGGGGGAGATCTAAAGAAAGCTCCCTCAGTGGGGATCGAACCCATGACCTCCCAGTTGCTAGGCGGACACCATATCCATTTCACCATGGGGACAGTACAAACAGAATATATACAGTGGGTATGACAATGGACCAATACAAGTTATGCCATGCTTGGCCTGGGGATCAAAGCTGGGACCCTTGGATTGGTAGTTCAGCACAAGTTATGCCATGCTTGGCCTGGGGATCAGAACTGGGACCCTTGGATTGGTAGTCCAGCACTCTACCAACTGAGCTAGCAAGCCAAAACATGCTTTTATAACACTATAGTAAAGTAGCTCATGAATTGATGACTTGAAATTCTTCAGAAACTGGAGCTAAGCATTTAAATTGATCAGTTGGCTAGAATCATTTATACAGACAAAACATGACTTTAACAGACTTTAATTTCATCAATTTTTGTTTTTACATATTAACAATCATATTAATGTTTTCTGGGGGCTCAGCTGTTGCTAATAAATAGTATAATGAAAGAAACACTCAATAACTAATCAAATAATTATTTCAAGCCTTATGTAATATTTACAACCATCAAGTGTCTTAAAAATAGACATTTTAAATGGTAACATTTTCACTTGCAAAATAATACAGGATAGCACAACATTATTAAAGGAAAAAAATGCAGATAAAACACACACATAGACACACACAGACACATAGAAAATAAACTGGTAATAAAGGCTTTGAAAGGCCATTCCCAATGCAAGTTGCAACCAAAGACACTTTCATAAGTTTTTATAATATTGTATTTTCATCAACTTTGATGAAGATTGTACTATAAAACATTTGGGACTTTACAAGCAAAAGGCTTAAAAGAACAATTTCAGATAAGTCTGGGGCCATTATTATTGAATAAAACAAAAACTGAGAGTAACAAAAACCATCAAAAGTGAACAATTTACTGTTGAGAAGCAACATTGCATAAACCAGACACTGTATTCAAACAATCAGAAAGAGTATTGAAAAAAATAAAAATTAAATAATGATATCCATACTTAGGATTATCAGTGAATTAAACAACACATATTTTTGGCACACACAACCTTGAATTATGTTTGACATTGACAATTCATTAAGCGTTACAAGAAAAGAGTACCGTCCACAATTTAAATGTTCGTTAATAATATTTTGTTACAGATTACTAGCATGTGCGTTATAAAAACAGAAAACACTTTACTATGCATCTCGCCTTAACAAAGTAATTTAGCAAAATTAACACATTAAAATGCTGGTAATATAATTTAGCTTTTATCTTGATACATAACTTATAAGATTGAAATTAACACAACAGAAGAATTAATTTATCACAGATGAACGCATCATGAATGTAAACTTTAAATGTTTGTATAACATGCATGACACAAACTTTCAGCAAAGGCATCCCTGTGACCTTGACCTTTGACCTCTTGCTTTGTAAATCATCACGGGTCATCCTTTGCAAAGATGTACCGGCATACTCATTTATATGATCCTAAGTATTCTTTAGATGTTGTGTTTAAGCAATTTTACAAGCACACGTTACCTTGACCTTTGACCTAAGGATTATAAAATCAATAGGCATCCTTCTTTCTTTCCAAGTAACCAGCATAGCAATATAGATGATCATAGGTAAACGGGTTCTCTGGATATTGTGTTGAGACCGATTTCAGTATACAAGCCACTGTGACCTTGACCTTTGACCTTAAACTTAATACGAGTCTTTCATTCCACCCAAGCGCAAACGAATTTACCGCTACAAGCCCCTGTGCCCTTGACATTTGACCTTTAAGATATTAAGATATGAGTCTTTCTTTCCACCCAAGCACAAACAAATTTACTGCTACAAGCCCCTGTGACCTTTGACCTTAAACTTAATATGAGTCTTTCTTTCCACCCAAGCACAAACAAATTTACTGCTACAAGCCCCTGTGCCCTTGGCATTTGACCTGTTGACCTCAAAGTCTTCAGGCATCTTTCTTCCCCCCCAAGTAACCATCATACAAATTTGCATGCTTGTAGGTCTAAGCGTTCTCTAGATGTCACATGGAAAATGTTCGTCTACAGACCAACCGAATTACATACCAATGGACAGGTGTCAAGGGATATACCTTAGCTTCTTGGATGGGAGGCATAAATATAATCTTAAACAAGTCCTATAACTCTTAACTCACTTTTCGTCACATTATTTCCCTGATTGCTATAAATAGTAGACAAACAATTGTCCAATCATTCACATTCTAGTGCCAGAGACCCAACACAAATACTGTAAGCGTACTAAGCTTGTTGCGACAAACACCGTTCTTTATGGCGTTCATTTACAAGCATGTGCATGTCACTGTAAATGTTATCAATGTGCTTCAGTTAAATTTCATCACAGTGGGACTTTGGTACATGCAGATGTATGCGTCACAAATGAGCCGTCTGATATGTTCTGGAAGGTTCTTATCGTCAGGATTTTTCATGATATCAGAGAAGTGTTCGTCCGAGAGCCACAGGGGGATTTCACAGCACTCTTGCACTTCTGGGATATTGTAGCCGCTTTGCTCTCCTGCAAATCAGGACAAAAATACGAAAACGTTAAAATTGGTTATCGCATGTTTCTCATTTTTGTGCAATTATTTCCTGTATTGTTTCTTTTTACCTTGCATTGTTTGGCACTCATACAATGAGTAAAGAAGAAACTAGTGCTTTGTCCAAACGTGACGTACACACCCACAATAATACAACTGCACTGATACAACTGCACAAATACATCTGCAAAAATACACACTAACTAATACATCCGCACTAATAAACAATTGACGGTACATGTATACACATCACACACCAGTATCCGATCTTCAATGCAATATTTTAGTGTCTCAAATTTTTTGGAAACCTGTATTTTCTGTCTCTTTATTTTTGGAATCATGTATATTTTAAATATTTTTTGTATCTGCATTTTCAGAGTTATGAGAGTTATTACGGTAACTAAGGAATGTGTTGATCACTATTTTGCATTTTCAAAGGCACAGAACTCAGAATAAGCGGATAACTGAGCATGAAAATGCACATCTACATTTCATGGTGATGACATAGTTGAAGTTTAAATTCAATCGCATGAAAAATGTGAAATAAATTCACTCCACAAACTTATACCATTATATGCACACAAACTGTTGGATAAATGTACAGACAGACCAACCAACCAACCAACAAAGTGACTTAGATATATCCTCTCCCTCTTGGGGTATAATAAGAATTACAAATAAAACTGATTGTAAACTATATCTGAAATGAAAGCAGAATTTTCCATTGGCATGTTTATTATACGACTAAGACTAACAATGCGTTATCGGTCAGTACACATAAAAGTTTGTTGTAAAACCAAATGGATTATTTCTATCACAGACCATATTCTCTGTTATCTGGGGCAAATTCAAATGTTCCATTAACAGACCACAAAACAAAAACAAAACCCCAAACACACCTCTTCTATCCGCCATTGAATCGAAGAAAATCCACTTTGCCTTCTTTCCACTTCCAGTCTTTACGAATGAAACATAATGACTAGTCTGAATACAAATCACGGCAAATAGTTCCATCTTCTCACGCTGGATTGGCTGACGTTTTGACTGTGTTTTCTGGGCGATGTACTGCTCGCGATACCACTGTGGCGTGTTGATCATGCGGCACTTGTGGTTCACTCGCAGCTTGTGACGATGACTCTGGCAAAAAACAGCAGCGTTTTCATTGGACGGTACCATTCTTTCATTGGTATAAAACATATTGTTATATTAACCCATTTATGCCTAGTGGACCCT
>VMBQ01004213.1:0-12712 GCA_007657795.1 Dreissena rostriformis | reverse complement strand
GGGGGGGGGGGGCTGCGGACCAAAAAAATTGTTAGGGTCGGGGGCAAAAAATAGGGTCGGTCGGGTTCCCTGAACCAAGACTATTTTTTTGTTTGGCCTTACACAAAACAGCACACATACTGCGACATAAAAGTACTAAAATTCAGGGCTCTTTTTCCTAATTAAAGAATGGCCTTTTTTTCACAAATTTCACATGAACAGTTCATGACTTATTTTTTTTTACAATTTTGACAAGTACGCGACTAATTTTTTCACAAAATGATCAGGCCAATGCGCTTCACAAAGATGGGGAAAAAGCCCTGACATTTCAACACACAATGTAAAATTAACACATGCATTCTAATAATTACATGCATTCTGAAAGGGTATTATTCTGTTCAAAAATGCAATAATACATTCAGTGTGCGCAATTGAATGTCATATGTTGTTTCATTCATCATTCAAAAAAGGTCAATAACAAAGCTGATGGTATATTTATTTATAGACACATGGTATAAATTGGTGCCTTAGACATTGTTCTAAAAATCTTGAACAGGTGTTGCTGTGCTAATGTGCTTTAATATTTCATATCCTATTTTTGATTCAGCAGATTCAAAGTTAAAAAGATACACAGCTTACAAACCTTAATTCTTAAATATGTTTGAACTAAATTATAATTCACTTAAATCATTAAATTTCAATTATTTACCACTAGAAAAGTACTTAAATATTTTGCCATCAATAGGAAGAAATTAGTTTTTACTAATTGCATCCAGAAAATTACAAAGGAGCTTTAATACATACTTATGATTAATGGGCTTTATAAGTTTACTTCCTCCATCATCAAAGGGCATTTTGGAGTATGCAATAATAGCATACTTTGTGGTAGAACAGATTATCAAAAACCTCTTAAAGTATATACTGGTAGTGCTACTTGTTAAAAGTACAGGTCTTTTTCTGTCTATTTGGGGAAAAAGTACCTAGCAAAATGGGGATTTTTCGAGTCGCGAAATCTTCCAAATAGGGAAGAATTTTCATCAACAAAAGCATTATTTGGGCAGGGTTATATATTTTGTAGGTTGTTTAAAAAATAAAATTGAGATATAGAGTCTAATAATCATAGGTCATAAGACACTTCTTTCTAAAAAAAAAAAAAAAAAAAAAAAAAAATGGGATTTTTTTTTGAAAATGGGGAAAAAATATCCATATTTGGCAAGGGGAATGGGTCCGACTATCGGACCCGTGAGATAGGCAGGAAAAGGCCTGCATTGGTATAAAAAATATTGTTATTTTATATTTAAATTAGAATGACAACTTGATTACCCTTAACATTCACATATGCATACAAATTGGAGTCATGCTGATTGCTTTAACTAAGACAAAGCACACATTATTTATATCAAATGACCTGATACCAAAACAAAAAGAAGTCCCTTTCATAATCGGATTGAAAAACATAATTCCACATTTAATTACATTTTATCCCAGATCATTCAAGAGTGTAAATAATGCTTTTATTCTTTTATTGTTTAATCACTTAACACTAATAAACAAGTCTTAAGAATTCAAACGCATTACTATTAAAACTAATACAGGCATCAACATTCTAAATTGTTGTTTATTGTCTGAAAAAACAAACGAACATAACAACTGATTGCATCTTTTAAGTGTAAAACTATTGACTATTGATTTCTTTACTGTTAGCTGACCCATAAGAATATTCTAGAACTACAGGTTATTTACTGGTAGCTGACCACTAAGAGCATTCTATAACTTAGTAGGTTATTACCTGTTAGCTGACCACTAAGAACATTCGAGAACTACAGGTTATTTACTGTTAGCTGACCACTAAGAATATTCTAGAACAAAAGGTTATTAAATGTAAGCTGACCACTAAAAACATTCTATAACTACAGGTTATTTACTGGTAGATGACCACTAAAAACATTCTATAACTACAGGTTATTTACTGGTAGCTGACCACTAAGAACATTCTATAACTTAGAAGGATATTTAGTATAATCATATCAATCTAGGCCCTGGAACTCACAGTTTGTTTACATCCATCACAAAATGCTATCGTGTTGAGACCTGCACCGTGCACCTGGTAACACTCCTTGCACTCAAACGCTGCCAGCTCTCCACAGATGATACACTCTCGTGGCGCTGAAATGTACATCAGGAATAACCAAAGTTATCATTGAAGGTGATAATATGAGTCGCATCATGAGAAAATGGGTCTAATGACATGTGCGACCAGCATAGCTCCAGACCAGCCTGCACATCCATGCAGTCTGATCTGGAGCTACCCAGTCTGCTAAGGAGACCATGACACCTAGCATGATTTTATAGTAGACAGGGTAGCTCCTGACCAGACTGCACGAATGTGCAGTCCACACAGGCTAATCTGCGACAACACTTTACACACGTGCATTAAACCCCCTTTTCACAGAGCAAGGCTCAGTATATTTTTTCATGAAGTGCTTTCTTTTGACCTTTAACCTTAAATGTTGACCTTTTGCCATGATGGTAGCCATAAGGTTCTTGTGCACTAAACAGTGTCTTATTGAAGTCAACATTTAAGCTAAGTTCTTTCCTCAACCCTTTCATGCTTTGGTTATGAACCTAAGAACAAATAATGTCATAAAAGGGATGCTTTCCTTCTTGTATTGAGCGTATAACAACAACCAATATCATGGTGAAGTGATCTGGTGTGGCTGTAAAGTGTGTGTTTTTTTTCGTTAAAAATCAGGGCCGGTATCCGGCCTAATTCACAATGGAAAAAAGCATTTGTTAGCAAAACAACAACAACACTAATTTCCCAATTTTGGTCAAAACGCCTCGATTTTTCCCAAACCAATGGGACCCGGCCCCATTCCCAAAATGGTAAAAAAAACACTGCTGTTAACGAATTGTTTATCACTATCGGACAGGGAGGGAGAATGTTCTAAATACCTTCAGTGCAAAATATCCCGTTGAGTTGCTGAAAACTTTAAACGCCAGTTCTGAGAAAGGCTTAATTTTTTTTATCAAGTTATTTGCGCTAATTAAATTGAACAACTGTATGTTAATTATAAAGAAGTTTGTATGCTAAGAATAATTAGGAAATGTTTGATAAGTATGCTACTCGTAACATAAAATTAATTGAAGTCTTAAGTTAACACTCTGTTAGCTTAACCCTTTCCTGCTCAGAAGCAAAGTGAACAAGGATATCAGTAAAACTAATGGATGCTCCCCAATGATGCTTTGTCCATATATGGGTTACTTGTGTGGAAAAAAGTGTGACCTTGAGAAAATCTATTATTAGCCTCGGTGACCTTGACCCCAGTGACCACAAACCTCATCAAAAGGTAGAGGTCCATGCAAGGTACCTACATGCCAAATATGTATGAGATCTGTTAAATATTGAAGGCGCTACGAGAAACAAATAAAAAAGTGTGACGAAAGGAAGTAAGGACAAACTGGCAACTATATGCTCCCCATATATATATACAATGTATATGGGGAACATACAAATGCTATATGCAACCAACATGAAACCAGAACAGCCTGGGAGTCACTTGCAAGCTGTTCAGGTTTTATGCTGTTTGCTGCTCATCAGTATCTTAGTATTGAGCATGAAGACTTTAAATCTATAATCTATAAAAGTCTTTAATTAATTAGGGCATCAAACACATCAAAATGCATATCTAAGGTGCAAAGCGTTAACTTGCCGTCAAACGTTTTAGCAACTTAGCCCCTCAAACCAGCACATACCATTTTCCAGGACATCTGTTATGTCGAGCTCCAAACTTGGCAATATCCGCTTGTACATCTTGTAGTCCTTTCCGAACCTTGGCATCTGGATAATCAGGCAGGAAGGGATCTGAAAGTTGGAAAATGCAAACCTGAGGTTTAGAAAAGTATCCTCACTTAAATTGAATTTTTTGTTTAAAGAAAGTTTTTTTGCAAACTGCACGCACATGCATGAACAACAGACAAGCAAAAGTATTGGATATTTCTTTCACTTACCAAAGGCTCATTTAAACAGGTTAGACTGTACATTCACTCATTTGTTTACACTCATTTAATACAATGTGCATTGAAACACAACATTGAAGACAGCCATTGAATAAGCAGATTTGATTATTTAGCCTGAACTATAAGATTACATAACATTAGATGACATTATGTTACTTAAAAGCAAAAAAATGCTAAAAACCCAAATATCTTATATTGTTACTCAAAATCTTAGCAAACCAAGGTACTGTGATAGCCTTTCAGAAGCAAAGTCAATTTTGCATTGTTTTCTCCTTATAAAAGGGCAGTAACTCTGGTGTTTCTGGTCCTGTCTTGGGTATAATTGAAGTTTGCTATGGACTGACACTGATTTCAACACTGTCTAGGTCCCCNTGGGCGTCAGATGTGCTGGTCTCCGCACTGTAAAAATACAATTAGTCGCGCTCAGTGAAAACGGGGCTTAATGCATGTGCGTAAAGTGTCGTCCCAGATTAGCCTGTGCAGTCCCCAAAGGCTAATCAGGGACGACACTTTCTAGTTAAATGGTATTTTCATTTTAAGAAAGTCTCTTCTTAGCAAAAATCCAGTTAAGTTGGAAAGTGTCGTCCCTGATAAGCCTGTGCGGACATGCATGAAACCCCGTTTTCCCTGAGCAAATATCACATGCTTATTAAAATGTTGTGAGTGAGACGTTACTATGCCAGTCGCCAATTTAGAAAATGGCTTCATAGTTGCAAATTTGGCTAAAGAAAATCTTATTTAGCTGCAAAAGTGTAATCATTCAAGCACATAAGACGAAAATTAGAAAAATTATATATCCTTCCTTGAAATTGGATACAGAGTTTC
Source organism: Dreissena rostriformis (assembly GCA_007657795.1). Taxonomy (NCBI): domain Eukaryota; kingdom Metazoa; phylum Mollusca; class Bivalvia; order Myida; family Dreissenidae; genus Dreissena; species Dreissena rostriformis. The sequence continues at coordinate 7,888 of VMBQ01004213.1, read as the reverse complement.
AAGCCAGTGCAGGACCTGTGACTTTTAATAGACCATTTAGCTTGCTAACAACTCATTCAAAGGTAACAACAATAATAACAACATGTGAAAGGCGCAGTTTTATACCCCCAAATTTCAATTAAAAAAGTTGGAGCGCATTAAACATTGATACAACCAATTGTGCAATACATGTAGTAAAATGGCAGCTGATTTGACAGTTTTCCTTATTGGAAAACGTTTCCTTCATTTTGGCATTACAAAATTGGGTGAGCGTTATACATGGTAAAGTACAGTTGTTGGTAGATGTTAAAAGCTTCAATATGGTAATATGACAGTACTAAAAGTACATAAAGAAAACTACTCAAAGAGTTGAACAAGGAACTGTTGAATCTGTTTTATTTAACATTAGCCTCGTTCTGTGAAAAGGGGGTTTAAATGTGTAAAGTTTCGTCCCAGATAAGTCTGTGCAGTTATTAGTTCAGGCCAATGTGCGCAAAGTGTCATCCCAGATAAGACTGTGCCACACAGGCTAATCAGGGACGATGCTTTCCGCTTTTATGGTATTTGTCGTTTAAAGGAAGACCCTTCTTGATGAAAATCCAGTTTAGGCGGAAAGAGTCGTCCCTGATAAGCCTGTGCAGACACATTATGCACATGCATTTAACCCTCTTTTCACAGAGCGAGGCTCATATAAAATTCACTGCTTTCACACGTGACCAAACAACTACACTATTTAGTTCTTACCATATTTTTAAAAATGGATCGGCTTGGGTGATTTCATTAAATAATAAATTCAGGAATTCTTCTGGATCTGAAATATACAGATAAACTTGAATTGTCACATGAGTGAGTGCCATAAATAACAAGAGCTGGTCCAAGACAGCATGCTCGACTTTTCTACTACTTTGATAGTTTAATGTACATTTTCTGTAAGTCACCTCATATACTTAATTTAGTTGAATTCAATTTCACTTTGAAAGACATGGACAAATTGCTTTAATTGCTTTAATTTGTCAATGTTTATCAGTGTATTTGGAAAAAATTATGATTAATTTAAGCCCAATAAATCTGACAGCATGATTGTTGGAACACAAGGCAAACTTAGCCTGTGTTATATATAATCTTACCAGTCCTATGCACCAAAAATAATTCCAATTTGAGAAGTCTTTTATGAGTTATTGATTAATTTTACAATGTTGTAAATGTGTTTCTAATTATTGGAATATCTCAATATTTGTCATTAATAAGATATCTTCCACAATACATGTCTTCAGGGACCTTTGAGTCAATAAAGCGGCAAAACCTCTGTTTACAATTAACAGTTTTTAATCAAAGTAAAAATTGCCTTATATTTTATGATGCTGTAAATTTGTACCTAAATTAGATGAATATGACCTGACTATTGCAGAATGAATTGTAAACAGGCTCCATTCATATTTGCTGAAAACACAATGTGTACAACAACATTGCGGTCAAAACAATTAAATATCAAACTTAAATTTCCTCATGGACAAATTATATTTAGAAATGTGAAATTAATGAATCATCTGAGCATATGATGTTTTCCAACATTCTGTTTCACAATTAAATTACAGGTCTACAAGGGAAACTTTCATAATAATCCCAAAACAAGTGATTGCAAAATTATGTTTGCAAACAGACCATTTAAATTCAACTGGGCCTTACATAAAATAATGATTGTTTCTCCTATTGTAAGCAACCTTGAGAAATCATTGAGAACCCAAACATTTTTTGTAAACCATTGAAAAACAACAGCTTTGTCACAGACAAAACAGTAGTCCCCTACCCGGTTAACCCTTTGCATGCTGGGAAATTTGTCGTCTGCTAAAATGTTGTCTGCTGAATTTCTAAAATTAGCATTTTGTTCGTTTTTTTTTCCAAGAATACTATCAGAATAGCAAACAGTTTGGATCCTGATGAGACGCCACGTTCTGTGGCGCCTCATCTGGATCCAAACTGTTTGCAAAGGCCTTTAAAATTCGGTTCCAGCACTTAAAGGGTTAATACAGGATCTCCGTACGTTTGGTGGTCCGTGCTTCAGTAATTTTTAGTTATGGTAGGATCCAGATTTATTTTTAGCCATCACAAATTTCTTTGGAAAAAATATCAGAAATAACATGCATATTCTCCATCTGGCCCTCTATCTACATGCCAAGTTTCATCATTTCTAGCTTAAATACGTTTTGAGTAATTGAAGGATCCAGATGTTAGTTTTCACTTATTCCTGTAACTATAGCAACCACAATTTTTGCCTAAAAATATAATGAAATAATTTGCATATTCCCCATATTGTTTACTATCAGCATACCAGGTTTCATCAACCTAGCTTAAATACTTTTTGCGTTGTTGCAGGATCAAGATGTTGGTTTTCACTTATTTCTGTAACCATAGCAACCACAAGATTTGTCGGACAAAACAGCTGAAATAACATGCATATTTTCTATGTAGACCTACATCCTCATACTGATTGCATTTATCTAGCTTAAGTATTATTTGAGTTATCGTAGGATCCAGATTTTTTAAACAGTTTTCACTTATTCCTGTAACCATAGCAACCAAAAAAGGTGTGAGACACAAAAACACTAAAATAATGTGCATTGTGCATATTCCCTATAAGTCCCTCTATCCACATACTGAGCTTAACCTCAACATTTAGACGGACAGAAGGACTGACCGAGGGTAAACCTATAGTGCCCGACTTTGAAACCGGTAGGGGACTTATAAATTAGAGTTTATTTTAAAATAGCCCAAAAGTGTTTAATTTGGCATATGTGGATGCATTCTCTCACAAAAAGGATACAATAAAATCCTGCATCAGCATTAAGTTACATAAAGTTTTTATTTCCTTTTTTCTCCAATAGACGATATCAGCAAGTTCCCAATGCATGTTTAATACATGCAGACTTTCATTGCTATTGTACTGTTATCAATACTTCAAGATAATTCATGTACATTTCATTCATATTGATTTAACTTCAGGTTCTTATGTTTTTGCTAACACAATGAGTGAAATATTGATCACTTACGATAATTTAGAACAATGCACACACAATGAGTTCAATATTTATCTCTGACAATAATTAATTACACAGATCTATGTAAGCAATAAAACCATGTAACCATGGATACCTTTCTCTTCACTCATCATTCCTGGTATTTTGCCCACTTTGTCCAACAGACGTCTCAATTTCATCACCTTGTCAGCTCGTACATAATGATGCCTGTTGGATACGGAGAAAACAAATAAGACGCGCCCTAGGAAAACCAGACTAAATGCATGTGGGTAAAAAAAATTGTCCCTGACTAGCCTAAGCAATCTACACAGGCTAATCTGGGACAAAATTAGCCGCCTAGGCTGGAATTTTTTTTCAGAAGGGACTTGCTTTAACCCTTTGCATGCTGGGAAATTTGTCGTCTGCTAAAATGTTGTCTGCTGAATTTCTAAAATTAGCATTTTCTTCGAATTTTTTCAAAGAATACTATCAGAAAAGCAAACAGTTTGGATCCTGATGAGACGCCACGTTTTGTGGCGTCTCATCTGGATCCAAACTGTTTGCAAAGGCCTTCAAAATCCGGTTCCAGCGCTCAAAGGGTTAACTTTTGAGAAGTGGAAGTTTAAACTTCCAGGTCATCGCACTGACTGAAGACTTTGGAACTTCAGAACTCTAATCTAATGTTAAAATCAAGGTTTGCATATAAAAAGGTGTTCAGTGAAAGAGAATATGTTATATAAAACACTTCATGTTGACTTCTGCTTGTTGGTTTTTACATGAGAGCACTTTTAATTAATTAGAGGCTGCACATTTTGAAGTCCTGAGGCAAGAACTGAATACAATAACACCCTTAGGTCCCCTTTATTCATCTATTGGTCATTTCAAAATACCTGGATCCCAATGACATGCCATTCCAGTTCACCTACAAACTGGGATCATTTGTTTATTGGCCCATTTCCAACCTTTCAACAAAGCTTATGCAATCAATTCACAACAATTTATACACAAATGGACAGACAAACAGTTTAACCAAATATGACAAAAATTGGTATTTTGGTTCGCAGTGGAGTTATGAATAAGGTGTTTGCCTAGCACTCTGGAGGGAGCAGGATCAATCCCCTTTCTGGGGGCTTTCTTGAGATCTTCTCATAAGACATCAAGTACTGGTCATACCCAGAAAATGAACTTGTGAGAACCTACACAAGTTTTCAGTGCAATCAAATTAAACAAGCTAAAATAAATAGGTGTAAACTAAACTTTAAACTTAACTTAACTTCAACTTCCTTGGTTGATACAATATATGAACTTTATATAAATGGTAGAGTTTTACCAGTTTTTGTATCAATTTATTACAATTTTAGGGTGATGAATGCCAGCAAGCAAGTTGTCAATTTCTGATAAATAAATAAATAAATAAATAAATATACATAAATATTTTAACAAAAGCCTTAACCTTTAATGGTTCAGTGTTCTTGTAATTTTGCAAGCAGTTTTTGGGATAATACAAACTAAAAATATCAATTTGAGCTAAATTGAGGAAGTAAAAGTTCACGCTTTTGAAAAAGACTTCAACATAAATACTGAATCAAACACGCAGGAAAGTATCGAACAGTCAACTCTTTATGATATCAATAACAATTTCCTTGTAAATACTTTAAAAGTTGTTTATCATGTAATTATTTTGAGACTTTGTCTTTCACAATTAATATTATGCATTCGAAATCAACATACAATTTAATTCAACAGAATATTAGTTTTGCATTTCAATTAACAAAATCAAAAAACGTTATGCCTGTTGGCAACATTTCAAGCCCTAAGTCAGTAAGGCTTGCACTTATATAACAAGCTGCACTATTCACATATTTAACATTAATTTTGGTCTTTAATGAGACATGACCTTTGCCAAAAAGCTGACCCACCTTTTCCATATGGTAAACATTTGTGGTAAATTATTATAAAATTGCATGATAAATAGCAAAGTTACAGCCCAGAAAAGCTGTTGTATGGCCTTTTACTTTTATAGCGTTACCTTAACCTTTGAGGTAAGGAGACCATTTATAAAATTGAAATGAATTCTAAAATGGTGAACTTTTGAGGTAAAATATATAAAATTTCATGATGAAAGACGAAGTTATAGGCCGGAAAAACTTTTTAATGACCAAATTTTAAAATTGACCTTGAAGTTAGACCTTGACCCTTGAGATTGGGAGACCAATCTTACAGGCTACACATTGTCTACTCATGATGGACATTTTCTTAAGTTAATTTTGCATGATGGATGAGGAAGTTACAGTCCCCAAATTGAGTCAAAACAACATGATCAGGGATTTCAATAGATTTTGAAAAACAGGTTTCAACGTTATTTTGTTTCTGCATTATATTAATATTAGTATTAAAATACTGAATATTTGATGTGTGTAAACTTGAATGCAATACTAAGCAAACAACACAAATTGTATGATAAAATATATATTTAAGAGACAGATTCTTGGTCACATTTTTTCAAAACGATGCAAAACAATGCAAGGCAGATAATTTGAAGGAGTCAAAAACAAGAAAATCGCAAAATGCTTGCATCAAAATGCAGGATTCTGCTTCAATTGAAATCCCTGGTGATCTCTCCAATCCAAAGGACCCCATTTCCAAAATGTTGAGAAAAAAACAACACTGTGCACATAATTGTTTTTGATAACATTTCATGAGATTTCTTTTTAATTACTTAGCATGTATTTCCCAACTTGGACTGTAAAAAAAATAGGGTCACATGAATTTACATGGTCATTGCAATATACCCAAAAGTACCCTAGATTATTTTATCTCAGATAAAAACGATTTGACATGGTTATTGCAATATGCCAAAAAGTACCGAATTATTTTATCTCAAATTAAAACCAACAACTTACTTTCGAAGTGGATTTACAATTCCTTCCTTTAACACCTGTTGAACTTCACCATATTCAGCAATATCTTGAGCATTTTTTGGACGATGCAAAATAGTGTCAAACACAGTGGTGAAATAAAACATCGCCAACAAGGTTGCGTCCATGTAACACGAGTTGTGGTGTCCCTGTATCCCCTTGCCTTTCCCACAGAACGCGGCCACGTTATGCAGCGAAGTTGGCGGGGACACGGATCCCTCTAGATCTGGGGTCTCATTGCTACCGAAGTACAAGCTCCTGTCCGCGGGATTCTGACTGGCTCGCTCGTCAAAAAAGCGTTTGTCTTTGCGGCACTTGTAGAGGGGAACGAAGAACCCCTTCTTTGGTGGACACGTGAATAGACGGTGCTGCTTGAAGGTTCCATCTGTGCCTGCTGCAATCTCATCCTCCTGTTATATAAATATGAATGTTAAGGTGGCAGGGGATATATCAGTGAAAGGGGGGTCCATGAAAATTACATATCTTTAGGGTAGGGGTAACCTATGGTCTTTAAAAATCAATAAGGTATTTATAAGATGTATTTCTTGTGTAAGGTTTAAGAAAGAATGCCTCAAAATTTTGGGAAAAAACATTGAAACTTATGACAGCTCCCTAGCAAGGAAATTCTGAATCTTCAAAAAGGAGGTTTTCACTTTTGGCGGAAGTCAATATTTCACGCTGCAGAAACAGAACAGAACTTTGAAGGTAAATTGTGGAAAATCTAAACGTATGGGAGACACTTTTCTAGGTGAATAAACACAGCACAGGGATGAAATTAATGAGTAATGTAGCCAAAACTAGGATTGCATTCTGTTTGAATGTACTGTGCATGCCATGAAATGGGTCAAATTTCTTAAGTTTTCATTAAAAATGAGGTGGGTGGGGGGAAAGATCAAGGGTCATAGTTTCACAAGTGAAGAAGCCAGCCTTGTGTTTGACTGTATTTTCAATGTATGTTGCCTATGTTATGACACTGACACAAAAAGACTTTCTTGTGTCACTTTTTGTTTTGATGAAATGGATTTGACTGTTTGCGGCCTTTCGGAACTCGAAATTTGGNTTTTGGCCATTTGACATCAAAGTGTGACCTTGACCTTGGAGATATTGATGTAATTCTTTCGCGCAACACACTGTCCAATGATGGTGAACAAATGTGCCAAATGATTTTTTAAATCCCTTAATGAACCACATAGTTATGGCCCGGACAAGCTCATTTATGGCCATTTTTGGCCTTTGACCTCAAAGTGTGACCTTGACCTTGAAGATATTGACGTAATTTTGTTGTGCGACACACTGTCCAATGATGGTGAACTAATGTGCCAAATGATTTTAAAATCCCTTGATGGATGACATAGTTATGGCCCGGACAAGCTAATTTTCGGGACAGACCGACAGACAGACAGACAGACCGACCGACAAAGTGACTCCTATATAGCCCCCATTACTAGTAATGGGGGTATAATAAATAGGTGTAAACTAAACTTTAAACTTAACTTAACTTCAACTTCCTTGGTTGACACAATATATGAACTTTATATAAATGGTAGAGTTTTAACATTAACATTTCTGATAAATAAATAAATAAATATACATAAATATTTTAACAAAAGCCTTAACCTTTAATGGTTCAGTGTACTTGTAATTTTGCAAGCAGTTTTTGGGATAATACAAACTAAAAATATCAATTTGAGCTTAATTGAGGAAGTAAAAGTTCACGCTTTTGAAAAAGACTTGAACATAAATACTGAATCAAACACATAGGAAAGTATCGAACAGTCAACTCTTTATGACATCAATAACAATTTCCTTGTAAATACACTAAAAGTTGTTTATCATGTAATTATTATGAGACTTTGTCTTTCACAATTTAAACTATGCATTCAAAATCAACATAAAATTTAATTCAACAGAATATTAGTTTTGCATTTCAATTAACAAAATCAAACAAGAGGGCCATCAGGCCCTAAGGCGCTCACC
>VMBQ01004212.1:35381-89131 GCA_007657795.1 Dreissena rostriformis | reverse complement strand
TATTTTAGATGATCTTAAGGTTACTATCATTTTCACAGTTAATCTGTATCAAAAGCAGCTCTAGTGAGGAGTTCTTTAGCTTACCCTTAAGCAAAGTGTGCACACTTAGTATACATAACATATATCATTGGTCTTATTGTGAATTACTCATGCTCGTCTTTTAGACATTAGAGATAAAACAGGAAATGTCGTTTTAAAAAGACAATGGCGATGAAAATAATATTTAGATGACATGCTCCTGATAAAACACTAGAGGACAATGATGATCGGTACCGCGACTTCTCTGACATAATTATAGTGCTATAGGCATTTCCTCAGGTTTTGTCCAGGCACAGAGGCAATGCTGATCGGTGCGGGAGGGGTATGCCCCCTTTTGAGTGTCGATTTTTTAAAAAGTATTTTCAAATGCGTGTAATACTTTTTTTTAAAAAATCCGAAACGCATTTTAATTTTCATAAACTTTGCCGACAAATAAATAGCTCTCATTAATTTCATGTAAATCTTTTGTCCAGATTAAAACTTCATGCACGTCGCTTTATCCTCATTGAAATCGTGGGATTTAATATTTGCTGAATAAAAACTTCTCAGCGTAAAAAAAAAACGTTGAGATCTTTACTTTTGGTTGGATAATTTGTAGATCAATTTTACAAAATATGGCGAACATTTTCTCGAAATTGAAACACATTGTTTATGCTGTATCTACAGCGCAATAATTGTTGAGATAGGGCAGTATAGCCATGTTTGTGACAAATATAGTAATTGTAAACACATCCTTTTTGCTATGACCTTGGCTTTTTGCTATTTATTTACATAAATTGTTTCGCTTCTATTATACATTGGTTGCGAATTTCAATGTGTATAATAGAAGTCAATATTCATTTTGTTTCTTTTAAAATGCAATTTTAAGATAATCTATAAATTAATATGTGAAAATAATCTATAAACAAATATATTGATGTTGCCGTAGCTTCATTTTCTAACTAATTTATAATTAGTACATTAATATTCCTTTGTCAGCCATGTTGGATACTCACATAATTCATTCATCTAGAAATATTGCCAAATTATTGCTTGGTCACAGTAAACTGTTGACTTCGGTCACTCATTGGAGGAGAACGGGTAATGAAAAGGATAATATAATAGATAGAGAACGGGCTTGAAAATGTTAGATAGTTGTAAGCTAATATAACGCAATAACATATAAGCTACGATAACGACAGAACTTAGCTATTTTCGTGAATTATGATTGAGAAATATGTGTGCATGTTTGTTGTTTTATGTTTTAAACGTTCGTGTTTGTGGCAACCACCTTTACAGACTTAATATATTATATATGACAATCCATAAATCCATAAATAGTCAAAAGATGAGTATAATACTTATGCTTAAAACTAGACAGCTATTCTTTCAGATGGTGCCAACCGTGTATCCGTTGGAAACACTTTCTTGAAACAAATTCGTCTCATAAAAGGATCAAATGGACGGAAATGAAGTCATGGGAATGGCCAGTGGACTACAGAAATATCGTTGAAGTGTTTATGATGCCAGGATGGAATACGACACATATTAACCTCTCTGACCTGTCATTGTGTTTGAATGTTTGGAAAAGGTGTTTACAATTTCCCAGAACTATAATCGGAGCAGCCGATGCGTTGAGAGAGAAAAGAAATAAAATCATGCATTCTGGACGACCTGAAATAGATGAGGCTGAAAGCAAACAAATATTTGTTTGCATTGATAATGTGTTGAATCACCAAGTCATTCAACACAATATATCTAATAAGTTAGAAGTTATTAATAAAATAAAACAATTACAACACCAGGACAGAAACTGTTGCAAACCAAACATAAGTTGCTTTTTGCTTCTTGGTATTACGTGCCTTGCGGTTCTTGGTTTTACAGCCGTTGCCATAAGAAACACTATTTCGCAGAAAACGAAGTTCGACACAGGCATTAAAGGTATTACTAGATTTTATTTTCAACAAAAATGGTTTACTCATTTTATTCTAAGAAACTAACATGAACTATTTCCGTGGATGACAATTAGTTCTATTAACATGTAAACTTTCAACAAGACACACCCTTTCTTTAACTTCTTCGTGTGTGAACATAATACGATGACATCCATCTATTTGAACTTTTTTTTTAGGAAATATACGTGCGTTTGTGCGTATGTGTACGTATGTTTACCCTGTCCATACAGAAATAAATGATTTACAAACATATTAACTCGATCATTTAAATCGAAAGTTAGTTCGGTGACATGTTGCCTTCTTTTTTTACAAAGTATAGTTACTTTTATTGCATTTGAAAAGCATATCCAATGTTGTGTTAAAGTGATTCACAGCGTGACTTGATATTGCGTGAAATAAGTATGTCAAGAAAGCAATTTTTTCGTATTAATGTAAAATAATGAATAAAACACGCTTTCTTTAAAAAAAATTAAGACCGTTCATGTAAAATAATTTCAGGATGCTTATCCGAGAGGAATGGGTCGACACAAGAGGTATTTCCACTGCTTATATATTACTCCGATCACCGAAAGTTAGTAGGAAGAACGTGGCTGTTCGATCTTATCGAGCAACACGTGTACAACGATTCTTCAGACAAGCACGGTATTCTGCTGGAAGCAGAGATGGGCTACGGAAAATCTGCTGTAGCGGCCCATCTGGTATGTGCAAATAAAACTGACCAGGGTGCAAGAATAAGACAAGACTTGATAGCTTTTCATCTCTGTAAGTTTGACGCTTTGTCAACTAAACTCCCAAGCGTATTTATTCGCCGCATTTCAACGATGATTGCAAATTATCATGAAGATTTCATTTCATATTTAGGAAAGGACGCCATGTGTCTTACTTTTTATTCTGATCAGAATTGTGATAATGACCCACTTGGTTGCTTGGACAGGTGTTTGTTATTTCCTCTGAAACAAGCATCAGAACCACCAGGTCTTCCAAAAATTATACTTCTTGATGCACTGGACGAATGTGATATAAGTGACCGAAACGTAAATCTAATCATGAGTATGTTGTACAAGCGTGCGCATAGATTTCCCCGGTGGATAAAATTTATCATTTTTAGCAGACAGCTATCTGCAATACGAAAATTAGCTACAGATTTCGATATCATACAATTACATCATCTTGACAAACGTCACTTAACGGACATACATTCTTATTTGCACTTGAACTTTAATGAACGTTTTCCTGATACGACAAACTTTCTAATTGCATCATTGTTGAATAGCAGTGATAACAAAGGTCTACATTCAGTTAGTCTGAGCAGGTTTTACACTGATCAATTCGATCGAGTATTTTCGGACACTTATTCTACTTCAAAAGTTATTTTAGAAATTCTATCAACAACATTTTCCAATAAAACTGTCGAAAACATAGAAAACATATTATCATATTTAAAAAACACATCCACCACAGAGTTTTTAAAGGAGATAAATAAGATTAACCATTTCATAAATATTGATACTGGTACATTTTTCATCCCTCATTTTGCTGTTATTAACTGGCTTACTGAGTTAGCCCCAGACCATTACCGTATCAACCTTAGTATTGGTCACGAGGCAAATGCTCAGTACATGTTGTCATTATTTGAAAAGGGGGATAATGCCATTGACATTATTAACCTTGTTGCTCATATAGCAAAGGCCAATAATCGACACGTTTTAGAAGAAAGGTTTAGACGTCTTAGTTCTGCTGCAATAATTAACAATGAAAGAAAGTTTTATGAGAGCGCTTTAATTAGACTTGTAAAACGCGTTGATATCGATGATGTACCGACTATACTTTTTGAAAAAATTGTCAATGTTGACGAGACGAATGAAGAAAATGAAACAGCCTTATTTTTAGCTTCCATGTTTGGGCGAGAAAATATTTTTTATTCATTAGTTCAGCATCAAGCAAACATTAACTTTAGAAAGCCAATGTGCGAACATTTACAAAATTTGGATATCGCGGTAGATATTTGCACAGAACTTAAACATTGCGGATACAGTGTGTTAGACATTGCTTCACAAAATGGACACACCTCTATCGTTAAATTAATTCTTGACAATCGCGGAACGTTATTTCGCAACTTTGATTTCAATACTTTAAATGGCGTTAGCCTGACACCTATTGAATTGGCCTGCAAATTTAAACAGCACAATATTGTCAAGCTTTTTTATGAACATGGTTTGTCCGTGAGTTGGTCGTGTTTGTATTATGGTTCTTCAAATGGAGATATTGAACTTGTAAAATATTTGATCGATATTGGTGTAAACGACGAATGTGTTCCATGTCGAAAAGAAATGTACTGGTTAAAAGATAACCAATATCGTATACAAGGAAACGGAGTTATCACTGGTGGAAGTAGCACATTACACGATGACTGGCATCGTATTGCATGTGAAACTGCTCTTCATTCGGCCGTTAGACACAATCACATAGATGTTGTGAATGCACTTCTTACATTGACAAAGACCAACACCCTACATTGCATTGACAGAGGTGGAAGGCCTGCTTTGCTATCAGCAGTCCAATATGGCAATCAAAGAATTGTTGAAACAATATATCTCAACGCTGAGGGCATAAAAGACCGGTGCTCAGATGTAGATGAGATTGAAGATGCAGCTCAGTTAAACGAATGGGAACGCAACAGATTGAAAAGTATGTCATGTATATATGGTCAGGGTGTAGAAGACATTGCAATTCAGAATAATCATACTTGGGTTATTTCTACTAATAAGAGGATTGGTGCACTTAAAAAACGGTTTGAGCCATTAAGTTTCAGGTTGCGAGATGCTTTTGGATGTTTCCCCATTCACACAGCAGCTTGCAATGACAACATTGAGCTGTTAGAATATTTAATTCTACATGATGTTTACCGCAGTACATTTACGTGTACAAATGGCTCAACACCTCTACATTCAGCAATAAATTGTAGGTCCAAATCAGCGCTCTTGTGGTTATTTTCTAAATCATACCTTTTCACTAAGGATGGTAATATAAAAAGTTTAAGGCCATTGGTCTGGTATGCTTTAAATACAACTTTTAATGGTACAGCCAATGAAAATATTGACAATTTTCAATTATTATATTTTATTGTTAATACAATAATTAATTTCACACACTTTGACGTTTTAACTGAACGTGACCCATATAGCAGAACAATCATTTTTGACGTTTTAAAATATGGTCACGTTGAATACTTAAATTATTTGATATCAGACCAATCAAATTTGTTAGTCAAACTTTTAAAGATGTCCGATTTAAACGGCGATACGCCATATATATATGCGTTGAGTAAATTAAAGAAAACATCTGCTGTAATAATAAAAAAAACAAGCGAGCTATTTGCAATGGCACCCGCTAACATGAGTGATGAGATGTTGGTTTTGTCTCCCAATGAATATGCTATTGCGGGACTGTCAACATTTATGAAAAATCACCAACTATTAACAAATGCTTCGGTCTTGCGAGCACTGAAAATAATAATCAAAATAAATAATTTTGAGCTTGCCAGATTTTATTTAAACAATATTTTAAGTAGCGAGGCGCTGATCCGTGCAAGTACACTAGATTTGTTTTTAAGGTATGATAAATCAGCTTTGTTAACCACATATTATTTTCTATCAACAATAGCTGTAATAGTAAGAGAACCCCAAATCATTAACACGAATACTTGGTGGTTTATGTGTTTCACGTGTGAAGATCTATTGACCAGATGCATGGTGCATAAACTGGCACAAATTCATTATTTGATACATCATTATTTAATACATTTCTTCCATCTGAAGGGTGATTTTAATATCATAACTGATATGATTGTTAGTTATTCTGTTCCTTCATGTGTTGACAGCAATGGACACAATCTTTTGGATATCGCGATCAATACGAAGAATACGAATTTGTCCGTATGGCTCATTGAAAAGGGTTGGAAAAGTAAAAGCCCAACACATGATATAGTTATGTCAACTTTATCAACTCAGTTGAAAAATGAAACAATATATGATATTCCTCTTATAATTATTGAACCATTGATTAGTAGTTTTACTGATCATATGCTCATGAAAATGAATTTATTCAGGAAAACCTCTCTTAGAAATAAATATGCGGTCACCAAAAATTTAGATATCGAAGATTTATATAGAAACACAATTTTGCTACGTAAAAATGGCATTAATTTATTGGACATAGTTAAAATGAATGTAAGTTTTAACGATTCAGATTTCTTCCTTACACAAATTATAAAGCATTTTCATGAAACAAAGTCAACGTTTTATATCTGTAGCAACCACTCGCACAATTTCTCTTTAATACATCTGCTGGCCTTAAGTGGTTATACGTCTACTATTAAAGAACTCGTAAGGTTTCATGGAGAAGATATTCTTTTTTGTGAAAATCAAGATATGTTTACGCCATTGTTTATGACGCATGTTTTTGACATGGATAACACGCGCGATTACATCATGGAAATCACCAAACAAGAAAAGGTGAAATTACCTTTGTTGTACGCTGCTCGATCGTTTTTGCAGAAATTAAAACATCAGTTTATTTTTTCTAAAGAGCCCAGTTTGGGTTGTCTTAGAAAAATATTACTGTATACATCTGTTCCAACTGGACTAAGAGATAATTATAGAGAATTTAAATGCATTGTCAAAAACTCTAAATTTATTCCACATGGTTTATTTCGGCGTATTCGAAATGTATACAGATCGGTTTTGAGTCTTTTGTCCAATTCAAAGTTACTAAGTTATCTAAATAAGTTTCTAATTTTAGGCAAAGGCAATATGCACGAGTTTTATTCTCTTAAACAAAAATACTTTATTTCTGAAGGACAGTTGTCTAAACACCGATACCGTGTGTACAATGAGGTTATAAAATATTTTAAAGAAAAGATTTCCACAAAAAACTTTACATGTTTACTGAATACGTGCAAATGTGACCAAGTGACTATGTACAAAAAGTTTGAATTTGAACTTAAGTTCCTGAGAAAGAGTACCTCTAAACAGTTATGTAACGTTATTCCATTTTCATCGACGGCATTAAGCATCCATTCTGTGCGGAGCATATGGAAGGATATCAAAGAAACCATATTAAAACTTCTATTAAGTAAGTATATTGCCGTACGTAATCGACTGGTGGGCGCTGAACAATTTAATTCTTGGAATTTTACAACTTCACTGTGGTCGCATAGACAAAGGTTTCATTATATGGACCGGGTTCAAAGTTTACAGGTATATTCATCATATATTGACGTTCACCATAATTTATATAGATTAGTTGATACCGCACACCATTACGCTCTCTCTACTAAGTTGATATCGACAAGAGATCAAAATCATTTTTTTCTTGAACAACTGAATCGTGCGCGGGCACTTCTGCAAAATATTTCAAACAATTCATGAGTTAATGACTGCATATCTGCATCTGCAGAATTGTAACATATTGTGTTAAAATAAACAAATGTATTCTTTTGCGACTGTAATTACACTGCATGTTTGTTCATTTAAATATACTCAGTGCGCTACATCCTGTCACATATCTGTCTGTCAGAAGAGCACTAAGTGCAAGCAACGAATACAGAAAATGTAGACCTAGGTTCTTCAAACGTCACGGGTATGTTGGTATTGTATATATGGTCCATAATTAGTATTGGGGCGATGAGGCACAGGCCAATGTCAATTCTGAGCTGGGAATACTTGGATTATGGCTAAACTCCGTTTATATGTATTCATCTAAATCTTCGCTTGTGCAGTAGTAGTGTCAAAGGTTTTACCTTGATTGTTTGCAAATTTCAAATAATTGATGAACTGGGATTAGATGTTTTGGCGAATCATTTGATTTCAATGAATACTAGCACGAACATTTAAATATATTTGTACGTTCTTTTGTATTTGTATTTGTATCAATTTACAGCACATGATGCGAACAGTTACTGTTTTTATTTTTGCCTAAATGTAATATGTTTTGAGGCTATATGTTTGTATTTTTTCCTAAATATAATATGTTGTAAGGCAATCTGTTTTTAGTTTTTCCTAAATGTAATATGTTTTGAGGCAATCTGTTTTTATTTTTGCCTAAATGTAATATGTTTTGAGGCAATCTGTTTTTATTTTTGTCTAAATGTAATATGTTTTGAGGCAATGTGTTTTTATTTTTGCCTTAATTTAATATGTTTTGAGGCGATCTGTTTTTTACGTTTGCCTAAATGTAATGTGTTTTGAAGCTATAGTTTACACAACGTACACAACACGTCGCTTAAAAATTGTCATACGTGTCCCTTCGATATATATTTACCTGACTTTCATGTTACACATGTTTATTGATGCCATTAGTGTATTTTCAGTTCGACGATTTACCTGGATTCTAGTATGGAAAAAAATATATCCATTTCATATTACTAGTAATATTACAAAATACATGTTGTATAAGTACATGTTCGCTATTAAATTAATGCATTACTGTTTTTACCACAACCATCAAACTGCGATTATATCTACTGTCCTGCTTTGAAATATGTGGATTATAATTGTGCATCTATGTTGTTTAATTTATTTAAGAAATGTTAAACTATATGTTGTTTTAAATTAAAGGTGTTTATCTTTGCTTTATGTATTGATACAGATTGTCGTTTGTTTAACATTAATTACACTTTTGAATTTGTAGTTTCAATGATATAGAAAGAAAACTGATACTGTATTGGGAATGAAATTAACAATACATTTATATATTTGTTAGAAGAGGAATAGTTTATATTAATTAATATTGGCATTTGGAAACATCAGCTCACAATGGCCATTTATGTGTTGATTTCAAACGAAATAAAACATGTTCAAATATAATGATTAAGTTGATGTTAAAGTGGAATGTGTTGTAATATAACTTTCTTTTTAAACAGTGTTTGTTATTTATTTCTCCCACATGTGTGTGATGGAATTAAGACGACTTGCACTTTTCTGATAGTCTGTATAGTTGATTAATTTTAAAGAAAACGAAATTTGAACTTAAAATATATAGATACCCATATCTGATATTTATGACGTGTTGACTTGATTATTACACACTTATACATTCATACTTTACCATTCAAGCATACCGTTACAGCGTAAGACTCCGCCGTACATATTCCGTTATCACTACAATGTATACAGTGAGAGAACTGGCTAAACATCGTTTACATAAATATTGATGAGCCAACTTATAAACTTCACTTCTATTATACAAATTAATCGAATTTGGCCTGGAAAGCAACAATCATTTGATCGGATAACGATGATTATAGCAGCGAACAGGTAAACGTTAAAATGACAAGGGCACAATATACAGTTTCTTGCGTCTCCGACTGTGTTGATTAGGGATCGAACCTCAATTCCGTTCACCAATTAAGAACAGCAACACCTTAAAACAAACCAAGAACATTTTAAAAATAGCTCCGCATGTAGTTTCCTTAAATATAGGGACAACAGATTCCATATCTTAACTCGTGTCTGAGCCCATTTCAGTAATTTTCAACAACAAACTGCCAATTGCCTACAAGTCCGACCAGTTTCAAAGCTTATTTTCAAATGCCTAACCTCCCGATTACTAATCTCAAAAGATTAGATTTTTCACAAAATTGCAATATACCTATGCCCCTTTATTTTTTCATCTTAAATGGCGGCGGGAGCTAGCAATACATTTATTTGCGAATTGTGTGATTCTGATTTCCTGTATAACAGTCCGGTTACCATTAGCAACAGTTTTAAACATTCAATAACAACAACCACAACTCAAATAGGTCATTCATTGTTATTTAAACGCTCAAAATAGCGCATAGTTTCAAGTTTCAAGTTTACGACGATGATATTGGTAAAGTATTGTTTAATTTTCGCGTCAATTTTGTTTTAGATTTCTGTGGTTAATTTAACACGAAATATTGTTCAACAGTAATAATAATAAAGCTGCGACGAAATTGATCACAATTCTTTCCAATGTGTATTACATTTCTTACATATAAATTGTTCAATCAAATTATTGTGTTATACAATAATTACACACTTAGTGTTAACCTTTTAGCAAAATTAATACTTAGACTTTAGGGATATTCATATCTGTCTATGAACAGTTACATAAAGTGTGTACAATTTAACATGTGAGGTCGTTTACTAAAACATCAACATAGCTGCGTTCGATTTAGTTCGATTCAATGAAAATCATATTTCAAGATATATTCCGGAGTAATTTTATATTTAAACATAGATACAACGTCCCCATAGTAACAACGGACAATTGTTTTCTTTACATAGCCTCTTAAACTGTATGTGAATATGCACTGGTCACACATAGAGCTTAGTGAAGCACATTACAGATGTTCAAGGACCAAAGGACCAAGATGTTTGATACTTGTTTGGGCATAGTAACCGCTTTTAGAGTAATATATTATTCAAATGATATTAAATAGGTATTCTAAATTATTGCTTAATGAATGAGTCTCGTTTGCATAAGTCTCGCTTTGCCAGGTTTATTAACCTAGCTTAATTAAGTCCTTTTTAGGTATGGCAGCACACAGATTTTACGTTATCAATTATTTCTGTAACTATAGCAACCACTCTTTTGGGATATAAACCACTTGAATAGCGTGCATATTCATCGTATGGCCCTATCCACATATTGAGTTTCATCAACTTTGGATAGCTAAAACACTTTTTGACTCGTCGCAGGATTCAGTTTCTTGTTTTCACTTATCTATTATCTGTCACAAAACGAGAAGAAGAGATAATCAGCATATTTTCCCCAATTGCTCTCTATCCAGAAACTGAGTTTCATTAACTTTGCTTAAATATTTGTATTATAGCATGATCCAATTTTTTTCGTACGGACAAACGTTTGGACAGTCACAACTAATATAATGTACATCTTACCCATATGGGTCCCTATCAACATACCGAGTTTCATCTACGTGGCTTAAGTTTTTGAGGTATCGCAAGACCCAGATTTTAGTTTCAAATATTTCCGTAGCTTTAGCAACCTCATTTGTAACCGACGAAAAAAACTCAAATAACGGGCATATTTCTAATAATGCTTTCTATCAACAAACCTAGTTTCAATTATCTAGTTTAAGTACTTTTTGAGTTATCATGGCATATTTTACAACTAACAGTGTCTTTTACAGTGTGGCAAAAATATGTCTACAGAATATTTCTAACCCCCCCCCTCCGCAAAAATAAATTTATCCGAAATTCAAACTGGATTGTCAGCCCGGAATACACTTCACTTGTGCTCTCCTCGATTTTAGCATACACCTTCGCACATAAGCTTTGTTTTATACCATTTAACGTATAATGGCTTTAATAAAGCGTTATGATTTGTTGATGAACGCCTGTTTTGTCAAAATGCAAAATTGCACATAAAATATTGCGTCCGAAAATATTGTGGATGGTGCCAGGCGTACGTACTATCTTATTACGAGGTATTCACCAGGGGCTAATACGTACTGGTGAATTCGAGACGTAAGTACCCAAGTTTGAACCAAACTCTATCAACCGTGTTACACCGATAACTCAAACCAGTACAGTACGAACAATACTTCTTTGAGGGCATAGACTGTTGCATTCTGGTAAACACTTGATAATTATTTCTTGATAAGTTAAATCACATAAGGACGCTGTCACACTTTTACTGCAAAAGAGTGATAATAAAGGAGTGCGAAATTTACCGTTATGGTGCGACATATAGATAGCGGCTGACCGATTAGTTGCGACATTAAGCGTTGCAGATGCGATATATAGCATCCGTATGTTTGGCAACATCTAGCCGGACGTATAGCGTCAAATTTGACATGAAGCGTTTGTGGGACATTTATTGTTCTAATTTTCTTATACTACTCAAAATTTGCTAAGGATAACTTTTTTATTTTGTTTCGCATTATCTTCAATTTTGGATGACGTTCATTTTAAATTGTAATTTTGCAGGTTTTGATATGAGAATGTGTGTTTTTGATTTTATTTTTATGTATTGATTTATCATTGATGCGTGACGCTTGCTGAATCTAGCTAGGGGTGACTTTTGAAGGTTTTAGTGCATGTGTGTCAGAATTGAAATTATTGTAAAAGTCTGCAAAAAGTGAAAGGATCTTTTCAATATCGTGGGAACCATAGGCATTGATTACTGATTGGCATCGTCTTCTCATGCTACTGATAAACCCACGGATGCTGTCTTGTGGGATTCGAACCCATTCCTCTAGGAGGGCTTCTCGTAGGTCCTTGATTGTGATGGGCTTAACAGGGCGTGCAGATATTGCAACCTGAAGCATGTCCCAGACATACTCTATGGGATTGAGGTCCGGAGACCTCGCAGGTCACTCCATCCTGACGATTGTTTCAGCTTGGAGGTACTCATTGGTCACCATGGCTCTGTGAGGTCTGGCATTATCGTCCATTAACATTAAATCTAGGCCTATTGCACCAGCATATGGACGGACGTGGCGTATCTCTGAGCTGTCATTGTGCCGTTATCAATGATATGCAGATCGGTCTTCCCCTGTATGCTGATCCCAGCCAAAACCATTACCGAGCCCACCCCATAACGATCATGGTTTGCGATGCATACTGGTACGAATCGCTCATTGGTTATTCTCCACGACCGGGCACGTCTATCTGTAAAGTCAACACAGAATCTAGACTAGTCTGTGAAGAGTTCTGGTGTCCAGTCATTTAAAGACCAGGTTATATGATATTGTGCGCATTGGAGACGTGCCTGGATGTGGTTGCGCATCAATGGAATACGAATGGCAGGTCGTCTAGCCCTCATGCAAACACTATGCAGTCTGCTTTGAATGGTTTGAGTTGAAACCCGAACCCCTGATGCATTCTGTAATTCATTTTGAAGGACAGTGGCGTTCATAAAGCGATGGCGTCGGGCTTGTACCACGATTAAACGGTCCTGTGCCTGCGCAGTAGCCCTCTGATGACCTCCCCTTTATCTGGGGATAACATCACCATGCATTTGGTAGCGGCTCCACATCCTGGCTACAACGCTCTGTGAAACGCCAGGCTGACGTGCCACATTACGTTGGGACGCGCCTCCTTCCAGCATCCCAACCCTTCTGTTCATTTCTTCTAAGCTAAGCTGTCTTCTTACGCGATAGTTAGCCATTTCAAACAACTTTCAAGATGATTGATTGAGCTACAAGTGTAGATTTGAAGCATGTTCACAACGTGTTTGTCAAGTGCAAGGCCAAATGTCATGGCTTTTTCGTGGGTTTTGCTTTTCATGAGCAAATTAGCAAGCCTGTGTAAACAAAATCGATTAGACAGGTTATTGGTTATGTAGAATACGCACTCATATATTAGAAAACACAAGCTTTTTTTGTTTTTAATAATAAACACTTCAAATTACACATACTATAAAAAGTGACCCTTAGCAAATTTTGAGTAGTATATAAGTGAATAGGATGCTATCGAGCAAATGTTATTTTGTAAAAGGTTGAATATGATATATTTCACAATTCAAATGAGTTAAATAATGCTTCATTAACGGCGCCCCACTTAACAAGAATTAAGAACAGCATAAAACTTTTTTTGCAAATCAGCAAAAAGGACTCTTTACACGGTAAAAATTGGTTTACACAAATTGGTCGACAAATGTTATCGTTCATAAATATATTTTCATTAAACTGGTTCATTATATATTTTAAACATTACACACAATTTAATTATGTTCGAATTTCACATTGTCTTGCAACCATATTATTACGTATTATTCCTTATGTACATATTTATATATTTATCAACAACGCTGATCAATAAATAATTCAACAAGAAAACAAATCTTTATGAATGGTTACATGGTTAAAAAGGAATGAAAACAATGCAACTGGTGCATGGTTTATTAGGTAAACATATTTACCACGTTAGCATGATTGTTATGCCTGATTATCGAAGTGTATCGATTTCTACACAGACGTAAATCGGGTAAAATATTTTAAACTGTGACTTGTGAGTGCTTATGGTAGATATACAAATTATTTGATATATTCACGTTCCTTTCAAGTAAAAGGGTAAATTATACTAGATGTATTCGTATTGTGCTTGGAACGGTTCATTAAATGTTAAATCAATTGAATATGTGGTTTGATCCGGGAACAACTAGGTACATCTCGTCGTTGGACGCATTGGCTATTACAGGAAATGCTAACGAGCCTTACACTAACCAAATACTACAGAAGTTTCACGCAGATATCCAGCAAAAAAAAGTGGGACAAATGCAGCCTTGTCAACAACAATGTAGTGGCAAATATAGGGACTTAATCAGGTAGGTGCTACGTCCGATCATTTTAAATCACATCAATTTACACGTGTATGATTTCTATATATATTACGAAGGTACTTGATTGAAGTTCAAATAATTTCAAACTCTAAATTATGTACAAACATCAGTAGCTTTAGTGAGGTACACATATGTTTAGGACTCAAAGGTGATTTTTGTTTACCTAGTGATGAATAGATCGGGCATTATTAAAGTGAAAATATTGTCCTTCCTGTAAGAAATACATTCTTTCAATACTTATCAAACGGAATCTGAAATGGTCCATCCAAGAGGATTTTAGTTTTAAAGGTAATTCGTTTATATATATGCAATATATCAGTGTATAAAACCGATGTTCACATATTATTTTTTTAACTTCATATGTTATACAAACCCCCATAAAGTATAATATTAACTACACGTCTGTGAACATAAACTGCTTACATGCATATATTGATTTGCTTACAAACTTGTATAGCTCGACGACATTAACCCGACACTAGTGAACTCATAACTTATATCGATTGTTTCCTATAGTTGCATTCGGTTTTGTTTATGCTCGTTTTACACGAGTTAAATCAGACCATTAAACTAAACTTAGTTAGGCAGGCTTCAATTGATTTAAATCGTGTCCACTTCGGATTCTAATTTATTGTTCGTAACGGTACTTATATAAATTCATACATTAAGGTAAGAGCCAGGTGTGACATGTGTGACATATACAGCTTATACGTTAAATAAGTGCTGAATTAAAATCAGCCAAGAGTTTTAAAAATGCATTAAATGATAGCGGTAACTGACCAGAGAAACTTGTTGTATGAAAAGTTTACGTAAATGTCAGAAAATGTTAAATGTTAGCTATATATTCGAATTGCCGACTAAATATCTGAAGATCAGTCAGCTTATTTAATTATTGAACGTGTACATAAGTACCCGACAAGATGTTTTAACATTTATATTTGTTATACACAATCTTAATTAACCAAACATTCAGGGAGATGGAAAGTTTGAAAGATTGCTTCGAACATTAAATTATCGAGGTACTTCAACACAAATGCACATATTTTAGATGATCTTAAGGTTACTATCATTTTCACAGTTAATCTGTATCAAAAGCAGCTCTAGTGAGGAGTTCGTTGGCTTACCCTTAAGGAAAGTGTGCACACTTAGTATACATAACATATATCATTGGTCTTATTGTGAATTCCTCATGCTCGTCTTTTAGACATTAGAGATAAAACAGGAAATGTCTTTTAAAAAAGACAATGGCGATGAAAATAATATTTAGATGACATGCTCCTAATTAAACACTAGATGACAATAATGATCGGTACCGCGACTTCTCTGAAATAATAATAGTGCTATAGGCATTTCCGCAGGTTTTGTCCAGGCACAGCGGCAATTCTGATCGGTGCGGGAGTGGTATGCCCCCTTTTGAGTGCCGATTTTTAAAAGTATTTTCAAATGCGTGTAATACTTTTTTTTAAATCCGAAACGCATTTTAATTTTCATAAACTCTGCCGACAAATTAATAGCTCACATTAATTTCATGTAAATCTTTTGTCCAGATTAAAACTTCACGCACGTCGCTTTATCCTCGCTGAAATTGTGGGATTTAATATTTGCTGAATAAAACTTCTCAGCGCAATAAACGTTGAGATCTTTACTTATGGTTGGATAATTTTTAGTTCAATTTTACAAAATATGGCGAACATTTTCTGAAAATTGAAACGCATTGTTTATGCTGTATCTACAGCGCTATAATTGTTGAGGTAGGGCAGTATAGACATGTGACAAATATAGTTATTGTAAACACTTCCTTTTTGCTATAACCTTGCCTTTTTGCTATTTATTTACAGGAATTATTTCGCTTCGCTTCAAAATTCATGTTGTTTATTTTAAAATTCAATTTAAAGATAATCTATAAATTAATATGTGAAAATAATCTATAAACTAATATATTGATATTCCCGAAGCTTCATTTTCTAACTAATTTATAATTAGTACATTAATATTCCTTTGTCAGCCATGTTGGATACTCACATAATTCATTCATCTAGAAATATTGCCGAATTATCGCTTGGTCACAGTAAACTGTTGACTTCGGTCACTCATTGGAGGAGAACGGGTAATGAAAAGGATAATATAATAGATAGAGAACGGGCTTGAAAATGTTAGATAGTTGTAAGCTAATATAACGCAATAACATATAAGCTACGATAACGACAGAACTAAGCTAGTTTCGTGAATTATGATTGAGAAATATGTGTGCATGTTTGTTGTTTTATGTTTTAAACGTTCGTGTTTGTGGCAACCACCCATACAGATTAAATATAGTATATATGACAATCCATAAATCGATAAAGTAGTCAAAAGATGAGTATAATTCTTATGTTTAAAACTAGAATACTGTACTTTCAGTTGGTGCCAAACGTGTATCCGTTGGAAACACTTTTTTGAAACAAATTCATCTCATAAAAGGATCAAATGGACGGAAATGAAGTCGTGGGAATGGCCAGTGGACTACAGAAATATCGTGGAAGTGTTTATGATGCCTGGATGGGATAAGACAAATATTAACCGCTCTGACCTGCCATTGTGTTTAAATGTTTGGAAAAGGTGTTTACAATTTCCCAGAACTATAATCGGAGCAGCCGATGCGTTGAGAGGCAAAAGAAATAAAATCAAGCATTCTGTACGACTTGAAATAGATGAGGCTGAAAGCAAACACATATTTGTTTGCATTGATAATGTGTTGAATCACCAAGTTATTCAACATAATATATCTAATAAGTTAGAAGTTATTAATAAAATTAAACGATTACAACACCAGGAGAGAAACTGTTGCAAACCAAACTTAAGTTGCTATTTGCTTCTTGGTATTACTTGCCTTGCGGTTCTTGGTTTTACAGCCGTTGCCATAAGAAACACTATTTCGCAGACAACGAAGTTCGACACAGGCATTAAAGGTATTACAAGATTTTATTTTAAAATAAATGGTTTACTCATTTTATTCTAAGAAACCAACATGAACTATTTCCGTGGATGACAATTAGTTTTATTAACATGTAAACTTTCAACAAGACACACCTTTACTTTTACTTCTTCGTGTGTGAACTTTATACGAGGACATCCTATTTATTTGAACTGTTTCAGCAAATATACATGCGTTTGTGCGTATGAGTACGTATGTTTACCCTGTTAATACAGAAATAATTGATTTACAAACATATCGACTCGATCATTGTGATCGAATGTAAATTCGGTGACATGTTGCCTTCTTTTGTTTACAAAGTATAGTTACTTTTATTGCATTTGAAAAACATATCCAATGTTGTGTTAAAGTCATACAAACTTGACTTGATATTGCGCGAAATAAGTATGTCACGAAAGCAATTTTTTTCCTATCAATGTTAAATAATGAATAAAACACACGTTCTTTCATTTATTTTTTTAAGACGTCTCATGTAAAATAATTTCAGGATGCTTATCCGAGAGAAATGGGTCAACACAAGAAGTATTTCCGCTGCTTGCATATTACTCCGATCACCGAAAATTAGTAGGAAGAACGTGGCTGTTCGATCTTATCGAGCAACACGTGTACAACGATTCTTCAGACAAGCACGATATTCTGCTGGAAGCAGAAATGGGTTACGGAAAATCTGCTGTAGCGGCCCATCTGGTATGTGCAAATGAAACTGACCAGGGTGCAAGACTTGATAGCTTTTCNACGTCACATTTAAAATAATTTCAGGATGCTTATCCGAGAGAAATGGGTCAACACAAGAGGTATTTCCGCTGCTTGCATATTACTCCGATCACCGAAAGTTAGTAGGAAGAACGTGGCTGTTCGATCTTATCGAGCAACACGTGTACAACGATTCTTCAGACAAGCACGGTATTCTGCTGGAAGCAGAGATGGGTTACGGAAAATCTGCTGTAGCGGCCCATCTGGTATGTGCAAATGAAACTGACCGGGGTGCAAGAATAAGACAAGACTTGATAGCTTTTCATCTCTGTAAGTTTGACGTTTTGTCTACTAAACTTCCCAGCATATTTATTCGCCGCATTTCAATAATGATTGCAAATTACCATGAAGATTTCAGGTCAAATTTAGACAAGGACACCATGTGTCTTACTTTTTATTCTGATCAGAATTGTGATAATGACCCACTTGGTTGCTTGGACAGGTGTTTGTTATTTCCTCTGAAACAAGCTTCGGAACCACCAGGTCTGCCAAAAATGATACTTATTGATGCACTGGATGAATGTGATATTAATGAACGAAAAGTAAATCTAATCATGGCTATGGTGTACAAGCGTGCGCATAGATTTCCCCGGTGGATAAAATTTATTATTTTTAGTAGAAAATTACCTGCAAATCAAAGGTTAGCAACAGATTTCCATGTTGTACAGTTACATCATCTTGAGAAACGTCACTTGATGGACGTACGTTCGTATTTGCTCATTAACTTTAATGAAAGCTTTCCGGACATTAACAACTTTCTAATTGCATCATTGTTTAATAGAAGTGACACGAAAGGTTTAAATTCAGTTAGTCTTAGCAGGTTTTACAATGATCAATTTGATAGAGTATTTTCGGACACATACTATACTTCAAAAGTTGTTTTTGAAATTTTATTAACAACATTTTCGAGTAAAACCATCGAAAACATAGAAAGCATATTTTTGTATTTTAAAAACGCATCCAACACAGAGTATTTAAAAGAGATAAGTAAGATGAACCATTTTCTAAACATTGATTAAGGTCGATTTTTCATCCCTCAATTTGCTGTAATAAACTGGCTTACCGATTTAGCCCCAGACCAATACCGTATCAACCTTAGTATTGGTCACGAGGCAAATGCTCAGTACATGATGTCATTATTTGAAAAAGAGCATAATGGCATTGACATTATTGACCTTGTTGTTCATATTGCATTGGCAAATAATCGACTCGTTTTAGAGGATAGGTTTAGACGTCTAAGTTCAACTACAATTATTAACAACGAGAGAAATTTTAATGAGAGCGCTTTAATAAGACTTGTTAAACGCGTTGATATCAATGAGATACCAAGTATACTTTTTGAAAAAGTTGTGAACGTAGACGAGAGGAATGAACACAATGAAACAGCTTTGTTCTTAGCTGCAATGTTTGGGAGAAAAAATATGTTTTATTCATTGGCTCAGCACGGTGCAAATATTAACTTCAGAAAGCCTATGTTCGAACATTTATTAAGTTTGCATATCGCGGTAGATATTTGCACAGATCTTAAACATTGGGGCTACAGTGTGTTAGACATTGCATCCCAAATGGGTCATACGAACATAGTTCAATTTATTTTAAAACATGGAAATTCGTTGTTTAATAAATTTGATTTCAAATCTTTAAACGGTTTAAATATATCACCCGTTGAATTAGCGTGTAAATTTAAAAGGCTGAACATTGTCAAGTTATTATATAACAACAGTTTTTCAGTTGATTGGCTTTGTTTATATTATGCTGCATCAAATGGTGACATCGAGCTTGCTAAATATTTGATAAACATTGGTGTACGCGATCGTTGTGTTGAATGTAATAAAGAATTGCATTGGTTGAAGGAGAGACAGTATCGCATCCAAGGAAATAAAGTTATTGTAGATGGTTACAGTAAATTGCGTGATGACTGGCATCTTATTGCGTGCGAAACTGCTCTACATGCTGCCATTCGAAACAATAACACTAATTTAGTACATTTACTCCTTACGGCTTCCAATACACAAACATTACATTGCCTAGACAGAGGTGGACGACCACCTTTGTTAGCAGCTGTACAATATGGTAATCAAGAGATAATCGAAACAATATATATTCATTCTACGCAACCCGCAGAACGGTGTGGCCTTGTTGAAAGCATTGAAGATGTAGGCCAACTCAACGAATTCGAACGAAAACAATTACAAGTGATGACTTGTGAGGTAGGACAAGGTGTGGAAGCCTTTGCCATTAAGTACAATCATTCGTGGGTCATATCATCAAATAAACGAATTGGCATTCTAAAAACCAAATTCGCACATTTAAATTTTAGAGAAAGAGATTCCACCGGGTGTTTCAAAGTTCACATTGCCGCTTGCAATGACAACATTGAGCTCTTACAGTATTTAATAATGGAGGACATCGACCATAGTACGTTTACATGTGACAATGGTTCCACGCCTCTGCATTCTGCAATAACATGTAGAGCCGAATCAGCGTTCATATGGCTATTGTCTAAAATAAAAAAAATCAATTCAGTTTTTAATTTCCGAAAATTTAAAACGCTGGTTTGGTATAGCCTGCATTCAATTTTCAACGGGACAGTCATTCAAAATATTGATAATCTTAACAGTTTGAATATCATGATGAAACAATTGCTAAATGTCTCTTCTTTTAACATAATCAATAACTTTGATTCTTTTAACAGAACTATTATGTTTTATATTTTAAAAAATGGCCACGTCGAGTATTTGTCTGAATTGATGTTTGAACGACCTGATGACACCGTTAAACTTCTCTTAATGCGTGATTTTCTTGGCAATACACCGCTTACGTATGCTCTTCGCTCTCTATTGAAACCGACACATGTAATTATAAACATACACGAATTAATGCCGCAAATATTTAACACTTCAGTAGATGAGAAACTGGTTCTTTCACCCGCAGAATATGCTATTGCTTCTATATCAAAATTTATGCTAGAGCGCACGCTTCTCACAAAAACTGATATTTTACGAGCTTTGAAGATTATTATAAAAAAGAATAACTTTAATCTTGCTAAATTTTATATCAAACATTTGCTGGCATACAGTGATGTTGTACAAACAAAAACGCTTCAGATGTTTATACAATATGACGAGTCAGCCTTTCTTACAATGAATTATTTACTTTTTATACATACACTTATGGTCAAAAATAATATAACAGTGCAGAAAACAGTGTTCTTTTGTTTAACTTGCGAGGAAATGTTGTCAAGATGCTTGCATCATAAATTGGCTGAGAGGCATTTTATAATGCAGCATTATTTAATACATATTTTTGGAATCCCATCCTTTCATGATCTTGCAGATTTGTTTACCGAAATGATTTTCAATCCATTCAATATGTCATCATGTATTGACAAAAATGGTCATAATTTGTTGGACATCGCAATAATGACAGGAAACACCAATTTGTCTGTCTGGTTTTTACAAAATGGTTGGAAAAGCACCCTTTCTATCACTGACATAATACTTATCACAATAGAAGGTGAAGAAACAACCTCAGAACTGACTCCTTTAATTATTAGTGAACCATTTAATGTTAGTGACTCAAACATGATTATGAAGGTTTCTTTCTTCAACAGTACGATACTCAGACAGCAATACGCGTCAACAAGTAATAACAATTTGACAGAACTTACCTTAACCACTTGGAATCTTTTTCAAAGCGGAGTGAACCATGAAAAGTTCACAACTTTAAAAATATCGTATCCTCAAAAAGACGATTTTCTTTCGGAACTGATAAACAATTTCCATTCAAATATACATGTACATAGTTTTTGTAGTGTGAATGCATATAACTTTTCTCTCATACATTTGATAGCTTTAAGTGGTTATACTTCGACGCTTAAAGTTCTCGTTCGGTTGTATGGACGAGATATCCTAAATTGTTCAAATAAGCACAGGTTCACGCCTTTGTATATGACTCGAGTCTTTGGCATGCATGAAACAGAGGATTACATTCGAGAAAATACCAAAGTGGCCAATAGAATCATGCCACTGCCACATGCTAATCGTTTGTTTTTTGGAGGAATACAAACTAAATTCCTGTTTATTAAGCGTCCAACTATGGTATGTCTAAGAAAATACTTATTTCAAAATCCGGTTCCACTGGACTTACGGAAAAATTATAAAATACTACAATGCATTCAACAGAACGCTGATTTTTTTAGGCGTTCATTATATATTCGGCTGCGACGAACATACAGAAATGTTTTAAATTTGATGTCTCATACCCGTTTGTTTACGCGTGTAACTCAGCATTGGAAAACATGGTTACGCAAGGGTGATATATTTTATATCAATTATGTAATGTCTAAGATGTTTAGGAAAAGGAATTTTCACTGTAAGTACCGTAAAATACTTTTAATTGAAATTTTAAAAGCGAAGTTACGAAAGTGTTCCACTAATTACACACGACAACACTGTGTGAAAATATATAAACTTCTACAAAAACAACAAGAAATTATTAGTACTATTTCTGACCAAGAAGCCTGTTATTATCAAGGTTCTTCGTTTTCAGTGTGTTTATTTGTCATTCGAAATAGTTTGCTATGGGATTCGAATACCGCTGTTTTTAAAGAGTTGATGCTCAACTATCGTGGGTTGATGAATCTAAATAATACACATATAGACTTAAATCTAGAAGAATACTTACAGTTATTATGGACACACGGTAAACGGTTTCAATACGTAGAACAAGTCAGTGGCCTGCATGTTTTTGCAGATTATAGATACATGTACAGGCAAGAAATCGGAAAAGCAACTATAAATGCAGGGGGTACCTTTGCTAAGAGTATGCACTTATTATGGGCACAGTTTAATAATGTATATTTATTTCAAAGTTTTAATACCACGTTTAAAGGTGAAAATTAAAACTGTTAGTGGTAAATGAATTTGAATGATTTCATATATATGTAATTCATTGTTTCGCGTTTATGATTTTTTTATTACTTTGAGTATGTACCGTTTTCAATTTTCGATTTGGATAGTGTATATATTTATTGAATACTTGTATATCATGAATTTATTTATCGATATGTAAATACTACTACTATATCGGTAGATCGTTTTTGATTTAAAGAAATATAACTTGTATTATATGTCAAAATGTTGTTTGCGTGTAAGATTTATTGTTTATTATTTTTATGTTGAACAATGTGTTTGGTAAAGCAATATATTTAAGTTGTGTATATAAAATGATGTAAAGTAAATATGTTATGCCTATTACTTTGAATGTGTTTATGACATACGTATGACACATCGCTGTATAAAGACCTCTACCATATCAGCATATAATTTTTTTTAAAGAAATTTAACTAGTATTAAATGTAAAATGTTGTTTGCGTGTTAGTCTTATTGTTTATTATTTTTGTGTTGAAAATTGTGTTTTTGCTAAAGCAATATTTTAAAGAAGTGTGTATATATGATGTATAGTAAACACGCCTATTATATGCCTACTACTTCAAATGTTTTTCTGGCATACTTATTACACATAACAATACTAGTATGCCGTTTGTGTTTACACATTTTTGTTGAATTATGTAAAACATTGCAAATGTATATAAAACTGTAAAAACAATAACAGTCGTAATTAATATTCAGGAATTTACAAATACTTATTTAATTTGATTTCGTTTGTCATTTTTGCTCGTTAACTTGATTAAATTCGAGTCGAGTTCAATAAGTAATCGCTCTGTCTGCAGCGTCTGCATAAGTTTAGCTGTCAGGTCGATATGTTTGTGATACATTTTAACGAAGCCTTATATTGGTTAACAGTGACAACCAGAATTGTAGAGAAAACAAAGTTCGATTATGTAATTAATGTCATTTTATTTAATAGTACATAGAAAACAAGCGATACTAAGTAATAATTAAAACACACTTTTACAAAAAATGTTTCTTTATGAATGTTCTTGGTGTAAAACCAACACTTTTGTTTATTTGTTGTGCATATTCATGTTAATAATTGTGTTCGTCCTATGCGTGTTTATACCCTTCCAAAGGAGTTATTGCCCCTTGTTGTTTTTGTATGATGTAACTTTTCAGATCTGGATCTCAGATACGCCACAATATTTCAACACAAACGAAACTTCATGGGTGTATATATATCAATGAGGAAAATTGTAATGCTTAAAGACAATTACCCCATAGTTAATTATTGTTTAAGGATTATACCATACATCAAAGGATTTGCACCCATCTATAAAAAAAGTTTATTTGGCGGAAGATATCAATTTAACGAATTTGCTTGTTATATACTAAATTCATATACTACCAAAGTAAATATGCCATTCGGTGTGCTAGCTCCAACACGAATGTATATTATATAATATAGCATCTCCGGTCATTGACATTCTGAAAGTACAGTATTATTTTGTCACCATGTTTATCATCTTCGTTGCTTCTTTAATTAGCTTGTCTTTTATACAAAGGTCGTTAAATTTCGACCATTTTCTAATTTTTCTAAAATATATGTTATGAGTTTGTTTTATTGTATGTAAAATGAAAACAAATAATGTGTGCTTAAGATTTTCATATAAATGTTATGTTTCTTTAATAGTAAATTTATTATATTTATGGCATATGTTGTTTGTTGTCAAACGGATTTGTATTGAAATAAAATAAATCGTTATGTATTAAATAAAATAAACTTTGAAAATATGCATTAAATTCTGTTACAATTGACATTCTATTGTTTGCTGTTTTTATTAGGTAATATGGAGTTAATGTGTATTTACTAATGCTGCTTATTTATTAATGGTTTGGTTCGTCGAGCCTTTAAACCGGTTCAGTGCCACAACCCCCCAAAAATGCGTTGGGGTTTTAATGGGACTATTTTTTTATTTAACTATTCCGAAATCTGTATCTCTCATGGGTTGCGTCACTTTTTCATTGAGCCATGATTACAAACATTAACTGTGTTTCACAATATTTTTGTTTGAAATATATCGGTATTTTTTTAAATAAACTTGATACTACTAAAATGTACCGCATAATAATAAGTCCAGTGTGTATATGTAACAATTGCGATGAAAACGGCAAGACTATTGGTTTAGATGTTTTGCATCCCATTAAAAACAATTATACCAGAATACTAATGGATGCTCCCTTATGTACTAGGTCAAGCAATTTAGCATGCAATATACCATGCACATACATATCAATGGATAAAACACTAGAACTGCACGGTCAAATCAAAAATCTAAACAGGGTGGGGCATGCTTCAAAAAATACCGTATAAACATGTCCAAAACACAAAATTGCAACGAATGCCTCCCGACTTGCAGTTGCAGCAAAGGTGTACGTGTGACATCGACCTTTCATTTCTAGATCTAAAACACATAAGGGGTCAACCTTCGTCAAGAGTAACCAAAATACCATTCATGGCGATCCAATAAACTGTTGCCCGTAAATTAGGTAGCATATGTTATCATATTAGTGTAACTAAGCATCGATTTAAGTTATTTAATTGTAGATAAAGCATCTGTTTAAAATGTAAATGTTCTTAAATGCCATAAAGAATAAGTATTTGTGACTTACCGATAGACTCATATAAGCTTGATAAAAAGGTAAGTGTTGTTTATATAACATTATTGTTGGTAGAAGAGATGGCTAATGAACTATCATCTGCAAACAGTCTTGTTGTGCTTAATAAAGAGTGGTATATGCCATTGACGTAAATTAATCAAAGCGCTGAAGGCACTGAAGTTGTTCGCTATTGCATAATCTTAGACGCAACTCAGTTTTCAAAATTATGTTATAGCTTTTTATATCGCAAGTTTGAAATGAACACAACCCATTCACATTTATAAAGAGTGTGTCTTAAAGCATAGGTCGACATGTGTGTGCACTGTTTATCCTCATATTTATGTTATAGAGATAACTAAGACAAAATGAGCGCATTGCACAGGCTTATCAGTGTGCACAGGCTAATCTTATTTGACATGCATTAAGCCCCGTTTTCCCTGAAAGCAGCCTTTAACACTAGACTGGCCAATGTTGTCACACAAGCTGTTAAACACTACTGATTAGGGCCATCGTGGTTACACATTAAAATCCAGAGGGCGAGAACGCGAAAGTACTATGGCGAGAATGCGACAATACGATGACGACAGTGCGACAATACGATGACGAGAACGCGATGGCGAGAATGCGAGAACGCGATGTACGATGACGACAATTCGACAGGGCGACAATACGATGGCGACAATACGATGGCGACAATGCGATAGTACGATGGCGAAAATGCGATAGTCATATCGTACTGTCGCCATCGTATCATCGCATTCTCGTCATCGCGTTCTCGCATTCTCACCATCGTATTGTCGCACTGTCGTCATCGTATTGTCGCATTCTCGTCATCGTTCTCTCGCGTTCTCGCATTCTCGCCATCGTACTATCGCATTGCCGCCATCGTATTGTCGCACTGTCGTCATCGCACTGTCGCATTGTTGTCATCGTACTATCGCGTTCTCGCATTCTCGCCATCGTATTGTCGCACTGTCGTCATCGTATTGTCGCATTCTCGTCATCGTACTCTCGCGTTCTCGCATTCTCGCCCTCTGGATATTAATGTGTAACCACGATGGCCCTAACGGTATTCCGTAATAAACCGGTAAGTGATTTAAATGTAAACAGCGGGTTTAAAGAGAAGACAATCCGCAAGGCTGTCTGCAGTGTACCAGTATAAACAGGCAGATGCCATGGTTATCGTTCCTGGCAAAGTAGAGCAGACGCTCCTAGCGTATGACATGTACGTCATTCGTCGTCTGCATAATTTTACTGCAGGTAGTGCTGTCGCTCAGGCAAAGCGTGCGCTCTCATTGGCCAATATCAATTGTCCAATACAACGACGCTTCGCCTAGCGTAGTTAAGAAGCACACTGACTTGCAAAACTCCATCTGCATAAGTTGTCCGCTAGGGCGAACAACTAAAAACTGCTTGGCGAAACTTAGTTTTCCTGCTACCTAAAACAAGAGGACCCTTGTTTAAAAATATGAAAGTCATTGGCTTTGCGATTTCAAAAAAGAAGCTTTTTAGAGGTTTTCCCAATACAAGTCTTTGTTAAACTGGCGACCCCTGAGGCGAGGCACGTTTTGACCCCAGGGTGCTTAATTTAAACAATCTCTGTAGATGACCTCTAGATGATTCTGCATACAAAAAAAATAAAAGCCATGGGATAAGCGGGCTCAGAAAATAATATCTTTAATATCTTTAAGGCTTTCGCGATATTAGTCTATGCAAAACTGGTGACCACTGAGACGAGGCCAGTTTTGTTTCACACGGGAATAATTTGAACAAATTACTGTACATAACCACAATACGATTTTGAATACCTCGACGCCATGCTGTTCCAGAAAATTTGGAAGTTTTCAAGTTTTAAAACCCCGTTTTTAACCATTGGCCTAAACATGACTACACAAGGAACTTTCCTGTGAAATTATAACAAATTCTGCCCAGCGGCTCAGAACGCGATGTCGTTTGATGAAAAAGAGCATATATAGGTTTTATTCAATATACAATAGACATACAGTCCAGGAGTATAAGTGTTCAAAACATAGTTACATATATAACGGCATGCAAATGTGATCAGTATTGAATTGTATAAGTTGCTTAATAAAGTATCAATACATGTTAAGATCTAGGATAATTGGATTTCATTTAGAATCTTATGTAAACTATATAATTATGTCGAATACGTCATACCGCGTGTCAAATAAATGACACCGCCCAGTTTCATTTTTTTTGCCAGATTTAAAGTCGTACAGGAAAAAGAGCGCTTACGTGACATTAGCCACATCGTGGGATATTTTATAAAGAAGTATATTTCCTTAGATGTTTATTTAATACGGGCTATCTTTAAGAGACCTGGCTAATGTCAACATTTTGCATGTCCCACCTATCCGAAAAGTGTTTTTTTTTAAGTCCAGCCAGACATGGTGGATCCTTTTTTGAACACTCAGCTTGTCAATTTCCGATTCAACAATGTACTACTTTAACGCATATATCAATTTAGATATCATTCTTTTGCACGGAGTCATCCTTATGCATTAATGCTGCAGGTGACTCATCGTTATTAGGCTTCATTTAGAAACGAAATCGACACGATTATGTCTGCAACCTAAACCCATTTATCAAACATTTCAACAGCTTAAATACGGTTGCACAATTGAACTCATTTATAAACACCTATTCTTAAGATAAACTGGTCTAGAGTCTAGATTTTAGACATTCATTTTACGTAGGTTTTTTCTTTCACCGTAACTTGCACTGAATGATGAATGACTGTATCATGACTTTAAGACACACGATTAAATATCTGTTTAAAAAAAAAAATAATACGACAAATGCACGATGAGATGAAGTTAAAAATTCAAATAAATTTAGTTACTTACAAATAACTGTTGTTGTTACAAAGAATAAAAGAGTATGAAACAGATGAATTAATCAAACGATTGAAATAACAACAGGGCCATTAGGACCTTATAGCGCTAACCTAAGTACAGGCTGAGATGAAAATCGTAATGTGAAAACTATTTTGAACTATCACTATAACTATCCAGCTATCGTTCCCGGACAAGAACATTTGCAAATTGCTAGCTTTGTAAGGGTTGTTGGCTATGGCAACCATATTTTTTAAAGACTGGTGTGAATTGAAGAAATCGGTGTAACGACAACACAGGAACATTAATGACAAGTTTGGTCAAAGCCTACCATGTGGTTAAAGAGAAGATTATTTGAATAAAAATATTGACAAAATTGAACGCCGAACGATGACTGAAGACACTAGATCACATTGAACACTTTGTTGTCTTGTTTAAGAGTTAGATGAATTAAGAGTTTCATAAATATACTTAATAATTGCTTAATTTCATGTTTAACTTATTCAATCTTAGTAATCATCCCAATGGAATATTAAGATAAAACAATGAATTAGAAACAGAAATTAAATTGAGTCATGCCTAAATTGTTTCATACCAACACAACGGTATAGAATTCTACAATCTGTATTCTGTAGTTACTTTTCCATCAGTTCATTAATATCACATATGTGTCGCGTTCTGAGAAAACTGGGCATAATGCATACATGTGCGTAAAGCGTCGTTCCAGATTAGCCTGTGCAGTCCGCACAGGCTAATCAGGGACGACAATATCCGCTTTTATGGAATTTGTCGTTTAAATGATTCTCTTCTTAGCAAAAATCAAATTTAGGCGAAAAGTGTCGTCCCGGATTAGCCTGTGCGGACTGCACAGGTTAATCTGGGATGACACTTTACGCACATGCATTATGCCCAGTTTTCTCAGAACATGACACATTTATGAACGGCATGGTAGCTTTTGTTGGATAAAAATCTGATGTCATCTTTCAGTAAACGAAGAATGTATAATAGTGCAGACTTTGCATAATAAGTGTTTGAGACAGACAAAAGGAGCGGATAGGACCATGATAAGAATTTTAATAAATAAATCAATATAAGAACAACAGTCTTCTATGTTTTACATTGCGTTTCAGTAAAAAAAAAGGAAGTGCGTATAAACACAGCGGAAACACTCTAACGCTCTAGAATCAAGAATAAATGCTTACACAATAAAAAGTTTAAACAAATAAAAAATTACCACAAATTTAGGTAAATGACCCTGGTGTAACTCTTGTTGCACGTAATTCCGGCCACTGTTTGAGATTTGCTTTTAAGATCTTACCCTGTAGAGTACTGATCAAAATATAACTTCACAACAATAAACATTAATTGAAAAATTAAAATGTGTAATTGTTTATATCAAATTGGCATAGTGGAAGTAAAATTAGTCATTGAAACCATACGACATGTAAAATGTTCATTTTCCTATATCAAGCTTTCGTAAAAAAATAAGATCACTTTTTAGTGTCATATGCAGTGTTAATAACAAAATAATCTTGTTTAATAAATATCATTATCTTAAGAGTAACCCGAAATTTTGCCATTAACAAGTCTGTTTTGCTCAAACGAACCGAATGTTTTGAAGTCGGTGCGCGTTCAAGCGTGGGGTGTAAACAATGTATCATTGAGCCGTCAATAAACCACTAAAATTGTTTATGTTAAACTCAATATAACTAGAACATTATATATCGAAAATCTTTTTGACAAAAATACCGTCTTGAAACAAAACAAATATATACAAACTTAATAA
The DNA here is from genome assembly GCA_007657795.1 of Dreissena rostriformis. Lineage (NCBI taxonomy): Eukaryota > Metazoa > Mollusca > Bivalvia > Myida > Dreissenidae > Dreissena > Dreissena rostriformis. The sequence goes on along the minus strand of VMBQ01004212.1, from coordinate 58,901 downwards.
TTTCATGTTACCGTTTCGATGAACTATTTTTTTCGGAGAAAATCTTATTATCACGTGACGAAATAGACACGCTAAAACACCCGCGAAAAATACCGCATGACTAAAAATAACCGACCAATGCTACTTTACATATCCCGAACCAGGGCCTTACAAATGGAATTATGTAAGAATTTGACCTCTAGTTGAAGTAAACAAAGGAAACGTAGCCAGGGCGGAATTAACCTGTTTTGGGTCCCTAGGCTGCACATGTTACGGGGGCCCCTTTACCCCCTTCTGCATATTGAAAATCATACTTGATAGTGCAAGTACGTTCGTACATGCTATATGCATCTTTGATTGTAGTAATTGTTAGGATGAATTGTGGATGGGACTGAAATAAACTAATTAATAATAATACAAAGATTAGAAAACTTGCATTTTGATTCACAGGTGGTTGGCGTGAGTGTATCCGTCGACGTGTTTAAGTCTAACAAAAAAATGAATCACAACATAATTATAATAATAACGTTTTTGATATCAACGAGCATTGAATACAATTATCAAGCAAACAACATTATTTTTTTGTTAATTATTTTTTCTGCAGAAATTGTATGCTTCGTTTAATTTCTTTCCATTTCATCTTCATTCATTTTGATGTATTGACATTAACGTGTAACTCCCCCCTCGTCACCAATATTTTTTTTACGAACCTACTATGTTAGTAAATCCCTAATCCTTACTATTCTACCGAAACGAAGTCAGAAGTTTTCGATACAGCTTTATGCATTAGCGTTTTACAGGAAATGCCACGTGTCAGTTTAGTACACGGTACTATAAAACTCCCCTTTGTGTCATAACAACATATTTATCTTGATTTCGATATAATAAAAAAAAATATGTATGCGTGGATCGCGTTGGATATTAATGTTTTTCATGCATTCGGTAATTCAAACTTAATTTTGTTAAAACATTGGACAAGCGTTGGATATTAATGTTTTTCATGCATTCGGTAATTCAAACTTATTTTTTTTAAACATTGGTCAATATTATTAATTAGAAACGAAAATTAATATTTAACGAATAATAATTAGCACTATCGCGTGATAGCGTATTGCAATCTCGACATCTGATGAAGTTCCTTGTAAGCACTATCGAATGATAGTGTATTGCAAGCTCGACATCCGATTGGTGAATTTCATGTTCTCTGATCTATTAATAGCCTAAGATTATGAACAATTTTCTTTATCCAAGGACAACAGCTCATTGTAGAACATCAAATTGCCACCTTAATGAATGCCAGAAAAATACCAAAACGGAAGAACGAAGGTTTGCTGGTTACATAGATGGCTTAATTTTGAACAGATGCGATTGGAGGAGGTGAATAAATTCATAAACTTTCTTCTTTGATACCTTGGTTGATAGATTTGGTCTCAGATGTTCCAAGAAGGCCACGAAATATCCGAAAGCTCTAGAACATGGTCTTTAAATATCCATCATGATTCGATACCTTAAATATTACCGGTGACATTTACCAGACGCATCCGGGTTTAAAATCAGGGATCCACGTAACACGCTATGCGAATTCATTTCAGGTTTAACCAAACTATCGTGAATAAATATAAAATGAGGTAATAAGCTGTCAAACCACGCAAGAAGGGTGAGGTAAAATGCATGTAGTCGGACCATTTTGATGGAATGTACTATTCTTCTTTGATTTTCTTGGCATGTGGTCTGTTTCTTGAAAACGACGCCATTTTGTAAGTTAGTTCCAAATAACATTCTTGGGAACTGGCAATAAAATTTAAGTATGCTGAGGTGTTGACATTTCGACCATATAACCGTTAGTTATTATAAGCACAAAGCCGATACCGATACGTTTACTCGTATAAGTAGAAGAACAAAACATGTGTCTATGTGCCGTATGGACAAATCTACAGAAATAGTAGGGATTTATTTAGGCACACATCCTTTATTTTATACTACAAAGGGTTTCCAAATCAGCTCAGTAGTTTAAGCATTGGACGCCTGTTGGTATTTCCTCCGCCAGCCACTGTCCGTCTCGGTATTTTTAGTACGCTCCAGCTCCCTCTTTCTTTACCGCCTCTGTTACTGATTCGTTCTTCTGGGATGTATTGCTTGCGTCACCGAGCTTGTCTTCATTGGTGAGATGTGGGACTGTGGTACAAATGGCGATGTTTCTCTGCATATGTTCCAGGGGTTGTGGCGTATCGTCAGTATGGTACAGGGGCTCTTTAATTTCTGACGGATGATCCGGATGCTTCATTAGCATTGCTTTTTTTTCAATGACGAAGCTAGAACGATTCAGTCTTCCTATTCCGATGCGGTTCACTCTGAAGTGCATCAGATGATCCTCTGAGTACCTGGTCTTCGTGATCTGCATGATGACTTTGCAATCTCTTCTTTTCTGTGGTGGGTGAATGCCCATGGCTGTTCCATATCTTTTATCGGCTCGGATCTGCCTTCATCAGTCACGATGCGCACAGCCTGGTTGTGGAAAGGGTCCATTTCTGCTGGTGAAACTGAGCAGCCGTCATCAAGTATTGCGTTTAGTAACAACGAACGTCCGCCAATGACTGTTCGTTTCGTATTTAGATCTATTGAAAGATAAGATCGCCACAAACGTTTAAAGATTGAGGCCCCCATAGAATTAAATTCGATTATGACTGATAACATGAGACATAAAGTATAGATTTACAATTTGAAACTAACTTTGGAACGATTATTGATGTAAAAATAAATCAAATATGTTTGCACACTTTAATGCTGAAACAAAATACCCGGCGCTCATTTTGGATTTATAAGCAAAGTACCTCTCGAGTGTGTTCGCTACCGATCGCGAACGTTTGTCTGTACTGAAAGGAATAACAGAAGTTGGAGCCGTATTCAAAGCGAGGTCTTACTGCACCTTGGTACACTGCCTTGAGGACATTTTCGAAATATTGAAAAAAATGAAAAACACAACTATTTTATTATAAATAATAATAATAAAAAAAAATAAAAAAAATATCGATGATTAGAACGTGGTTTATTTTGAACGCCAGACCGAAAATGATTTGAAAAAGAGCAGTGCTGGAGCCTGTAAACTCTGTTCGCAGAGGTTCTATATAAACGTATCAATAGAATAAGCAAATCAAAATCGAACAACTCAGCTTTTGTTGACTGTAATGAAAACATAACCGGTTATTTTATTTTAGTTATCTATCAAACTTTTAGTTGGATTTGATCCGTTTAATTTAGATACAAGTGTTGACTTGATGATATGCAGATGTGCAAAGAACCTCGACGCTGGATTTTAAAACATTTGATGACACAACAACTGCAACACTTATGGCATACGGCTACCATTTAAGCTACTGTATGACAGGCTGTGATACATAAAACCTCAAATATTACAAATTCAACTGAGGTCCTACGCATGCCGCCTTATAGCCAGAGTAATATTCCATTGTTCGCTTCTTATACATTGTATCAATGTCCATTGATTAGTCTTCGGATACAATCCTCGACGGTAAACATCTTCCTACTGGATTTTAAATGCAGAACGCTATGTACAACCACGGTTACACGAAAAGTCGACTAAACTTGGGAATGTACCATCAGACATACACTGTTGTACTTTGACTAAACCATAATCTGTATTTCGAAATGTATGAGGTCTTTCCGAGTCTCAGTCTGCATTATCTGAGATCCGTCGCGTGCCCATGTAGTATCGCCTAATTAAATGACTAGTGACTCCTGACAAATGGAAAACCATTTTGATTCATAGCTGCAATTTTCACTTGTGAGTTGTGGTGTGGACCTTAGTTACGGTGCGAGGTTGGGGCGAACCGGAGTACCCGTGGGGCTACATTATGCGTGAGGATCCGAGGTGTGTTTGAGCACCTCTGCTAAATAAACTTAGATGAGACTCACGAAAACTGGGATAAATCATAGATGCAATTTCCAACTTGTTTTAGATATTCAATGTTTGCTTGGCCATGTGTTTTGGGGACCGCGGGTCGGAGTACCATCGGAGTACGAAGTCCATAATGTCCTGAATTGTAACAAACTTTAACCACCAGTCCGGGGTCAATCTCCCAGCACTTTTTTCGCTCCATGCTCTCACGAACTTGTAGCGTAGTTACACTTGTAGTGTAACCGTCGTGCAAAAGATTGGTCCGGGATAGATATCACCAATTTGACAAAATTAGCTAAACCACGACCTAACATTTTTATTAGGGTGGTTAAATGATCTTTTGCAAATGAATGTTTGCAGCTTCCTTTAAGCAACAGTTTAAAAAAATCAATCTAACTAATTTGAGATAAAAATTGTTCTTCTTTTTGTCTAATAATAAGCAAAGTAAACACAACTGCCCCGTTAGATAATAAAATTAAAAGAACAGGTAACTGTCCATCCCTTATATAATAATGGACTAGTCTTGTTTACTTTTGAAACGAGGCTTGTTTAAAGGTGTAGAACGATTGGTCGATTCGAACATCTTTCCAGCGGCAAGTGAAACATTGGAGCTAAATGTACGATTTTGCATTGTTATGTTAAGATTTATCTTAATGACCAATTGATTTTTACTCATATTCTGAATTTAATGTTGTTATTGAACTGTTCATTCATATGTTGATTAATACAAATATAAATATCACAGGTTGTGATGATTTTCAAAATGAAATAAAAAATACACTGCATGAAGCATGTCGAATCTTTTAGAGTTTTTACTTTCTCAGTTTTTGCTCGTGACAAATGTTCAATGTAAAAAACTATAAACGGTAATGTATGTTTCAAAACATTTAAATTATTTGTATAATTAGGTGCCATACATAAGCAGGCCATGCGTGTCTAGACATGTTCGCGATTATTGATATATCCGAATGTCTGAAACATACATTTCTACGACTTGTTCGGATGTTTGTGATTTCTAATATAACAACTTGTCTATCCAATCAAACTGCCAAACTATGATAATATTGGTAAATGTAATATGTGTTTTATATTTTCTAATTATTTGAATGTCTTGTCATTAATTATTTTCATCATTTTGTACCATGTCATTGTCGAACCTTTATTTAAAAATAAATTCTCATTATTAAAGCCATTATTTTCCTCATCTTAAGTTCTAAGTTAAAAATAATATTTGTAAATATCATTCAATACCATTATACATGTATGAATAAAGCCAATATTGCTAAACAACGCATAGTTGCAATAATTCAACTCTCAGCTTTATAACCCAATGGGTAACCCAGAGCCGCCATAGCAAAAATTATCAAAGGCCCTGGTAGTCCGTTTATATGGAGTAAACAATGCAGTGATAACAACTGTTTTGGTTGTCCATACCATATCTTGAACATTGGTTGCCCCCCCAAAATGTAACCAGGCCAGAACTTAGTATATATAATATAATGTATATGTTAAAGAATAGGGCTGTCCGGTTAGCGCAGTGGCTTGTACACTGATTTCTCACCTAGGCGACCCGGGTTCAATCCTGACGGTGGGTTTCCTCCGGGAACTCTCGTTTCCCCCTCCCAAACAGCATAAGTCCAGCCCAAAATTGAGTAAAAACTAAATAGCTGAAAATTGAAGCTTTAATTCAAAATTCGTCCCAACTTTCGTGAGTCTAGTAAGCAAAATTAGGTAGGAGTGCTGACACACTCTCCAGGTCTTCACATCATGCAGCCTATGGCCCGGAAGGACCTCATAAACTTCGAAATACACACACAAAGAATATAGAAATATAGAACCTCATAAAAAGTCATTGACTCAGCCATGGTGGTTCATTAATGTGTATTGAAGGATTTTATTATCAAATATCAATTGATTCTATTTACAGTAGCTAATTAAGACAAGAAAGGTTTACATTATAGAAAGATGAGTTGCTGGAAATTGTTTCAAGAAAGCCTGACAACCAAGGTTGAAATTAACTTGCACAGGAAGAAATGTTTGTTGTTTGTGAACGGGCAACCACTTATTTCCATCTATGCAAACAAAAAGAAATACATGCCATCATCCATGTACTCATTTGTACTGTAGGTTTCAAAGTTTTCAGATCTTGGACACGATATATAAATTATTCATTGCATGTTTTTAGCAAATTTATAGTAGATATCTAAACTATTAAGTATATTTTACAGCTATTGATTTCTATTTGCAGTTTTCTGAACTGTGATATTTTTATACAATGGACGACTACCTGAAAATAGAGAAAATTGGTGAAGGTATGTCTTTTTTCTATACTTATTATTTAATTAAGGTAGAGCGTTTTGCATTACTTTCTTCTTTATTTTTCAAATATCTGCATTCTTTGTAGAGTGTTTTCAGTTTAATAAAACATTATTTCCCAAATTGGCACAGTCCACTTTAAATGTATATTGTTTTGCTGCAAAATGTTCTGTTTTCAGTGCAAAGAATAACTAAATGTTCAATATTATATTTATATTTCGGGTTTTATTTGATTTGATTCATCATGGATTTGTATTACTTTTATGAATATTCTTGCATGAAGGTTAGGATTACAGTGATTTTTTTACCTGCGAGTCCTGCGTTCTGGACTCACAAAAACCCCTGAGGATGCAAAGTTTCGAATTATGTGAGTCCCAAAAATGCAATTAAATTTCTAAAAAAATAATATAGTTTAATATTTGGACTCGTTCTTTCAATTCAGGGACTCATAGATTTGCAAGTTATCAAGTCCCAGGACTCAGATAAGAAAATTTGTAAAAATATCACTGGGATTATGTCATTTTTTCACAACATTACAGGAGAATGGGTCTTTTTTTATTTCAGGTACCTATGGGGTAGTATACAAGGGTAAAAATAAGAAGACAAACAAATTTGTTGCCTTGAAAAAGATTCGTCTCGAGAGTGAGGATGAAGGTGTGCCATCAACGGCAGTGCGGGAGATTTCCCTGCTGAAGGAGCTGCAGCATCCAAACATTGTGTGGTATGTACCGCTCTGTTTTACAGGGGTTTCCCACTCCATCAAACCTCTGAAGGGCCTGTCATATGCTTTTAAAGTTTAGGCCATTGTTTGATATATCAGACACATGTACATGTCTGTGTCTTGTAATTTTGTTTGTGAATTTTGCCAATGTCTTTCAGATACTATATTGACGCTAGGAAATCTAAATTTGTAGCAAAATGCATGTTATTTAGAACATAGGTCTAATAGCTAAAAAAATATGTATTATCAGGGTTCGACAAATCCACTCGCCCGCTCGAAATTTCGAGTAGAAATCGGCTCCGGACGAGTGAATATTTCGGCAGCNCTTACATGCATAACCACCTAAATCCAATTCTTAAACAACACAATCATTATTATATGCACTGCCATTTTGAGTGTTAATATATTAATCTTAATTTATTTCAAACGTTTTTATTGAATGCTTACAATTCTAACCAAAACCACGATATACGAAATTGTAGGTTGTCGAATCTATTTATATTATTCCTATTAAAGTTTCCAGTTATTCATGACAAACACGCGATATGAGCTTAAAATAAATAAATATGACGCCATGAAACTAGCTCGGTATGGTGAGGAGAAATTACATCCCATAGAATGAAGTCACGATTCTAGCTCAGTATATAGAGCTTGACTGTTATCTGGACGTTTTTTTAGCAAAGCCCAGAAACGATGACAAAATGTTTGTATAAATGGCTAAAAGCGTAATAGGCCTCGCTGAATAAAATATTGTATGACATGACAACGCAAATAAGTTTCCATAGACAACAATTTTACGTTACTTCAGAATGTAATTCTCTCGGGGATGTTCAGGTTGCATCCCTTACTTAACGTTTACAAACTGAGTCTGCCAGTTACTTTATGATCATTTACGTTTTGATGTGTTGTCTTCTTTACCATGTTTCGAATAAAATATGTTTACCGTTTCTCAATGGAATATTTTATATCAATCACGTGTTTATCTCACCTGAGCACAAAGTACTCAATGTGAGCTATTGCCATCAGTCTATGAATGGCGTCGTGCAATGGCAACATTTAGCTAGTTGTTATGATTTTTGAGACCACATTTTCCCCTCTTGCTTAAGGGCTTATTCATATTGTATATCTTATTTCCACATGTATGTTTAAATCTTCATGAAACTTGGTCTGATTGTTCACTTTTACAATCTTTATTCTGTATCACCATTGTCCCAAACCAAGCTCATCCGGTTATATGTAAAAAAAACATTGTTGTCAATCAGAAAGCCACATTTATAGCTCAATCGTGACAAAACTTGATCAGAAATGTTTATCTTGACAATATCTAGGCCACGTTTGAAGCTAGACCACGTGTGTCTTAAAACATGAACCCATTAAGAAAGATTGATGTGAACTATTAGTATAATGTTTTTGTGTATTGTAACTATTTAATGCATACGTGTATGCATTATTTTTCAGCGCTTTAAGACATATAATTTATTGACATAGTTTGGTTTATATTTCATTCGCCATTACTATGAAATAAAATGTTTTTTTTATGCACGCAATATGTTTGTTTTCCGCTTCTTGTGTGCATATTTCTTAAACGTTCGCGGTTTTTTACCACAACGTCTACATTTGTTTCCATACCTAAGTTACAAAGCGTACACTAGAAACTGACATGCTTTTAATATACAACGTACAGCGCAAGTGCGAATCCATTCTTAGTACTTGCAGTTGGCTATTGAAGGAAACACATTGTTCTTTGTAACATTTAACATTGACGTTGAATGATGTTCTTTCGTCCCTTTTGATACGGGAATTTCTTGCTTATGGTATGAATAGAAAACAAATATAATTCCCGGGCAACTAGGCCAGCATGACCAGTTTTCTTAAAAATCATGAACATGAACATGCTAGTATGAATTCATGTTGAAAGAATGAGATGTCTGAATGACATGTAGCTCTAGTGTCTAAATGAAATAAAGCTTCCCAAAATGATATATAAACGTGTGCAACGAACTGAATAATTGTAAGCTCCATATAACTCTTCAATTTGATAAATATCGAGTTGTCTTCAAACGACAGGTCATTAGAGTTTTCAGCAATTCACAATTTCAATTCTAGGAAAAAAGATATTCTCCCATAGAGCTATAAATTTTAGGCTATAAGTTTAAATGCTTTAATACAAAATTAGATAGACGTAGTAATACAGATTTTCTTGTCGCATTCAACAATTGTAAAAATGTTAAACATACTTGGTCTTCTTTTGAAAACATCAGGTATAATTAAATTTCTTATTTTATCATATAAAGGACGTATTATAAAAAAAATGTACTCATCTTTAATTTCAAAAATGGCGAACTTATGTAAATGACATATTTTATCACTATTTCTGTACAAGGAATCGAAACCCATTTTCGAAAGATCCATTTACTTAGACACAATTGTAAATTCCAAATTTAAAAACAAAATAACAAAATTGAGACTGTCATATCATGAACTATTTAAAGAAACTGGTAGGTGTGAGAAATGTGGCTAAGAAAGTACTTCGCGTTGTAACGGTTCGATCCTTTATTTACTCTATTCAATCATAACAATACAATGACGACACCGTCATCAACAGCCGACGTTAACGCGCCAAATGGCGGCAAAGCATGACGTTACACATTCTCAACATTCTGGGGGCCGCGAAAAGTAATAAATAGAAAACAATATACATTTGTAACGTTTGACAAAATCATCAAATAGTTATGTAGATTATCATTAAAAGCAAAGTAAATAGAAAAGTTATTTCAGCAATTAAAATCCTGAACATGTCCTTTTCAATTATTTCGAATGCAATCAAAATCACATTACAAAGTCAAAACGTATCTATGGGCACTCAATTGGATAAAGTCTTGTTATTGGGCGCGTCGACACTCCTTGGCTGGTCAGAACAACTGCAGTGCGTAAACATCCATCGTTACCCGGAAGCAGCTGTTCCACGACCCCGAGTTTCCACTTCAGGCGCGGACCGTCTTCATGGATATGGACAACGTCTTCAACATGAATAGTTCCGGATGTCGATGCCCCTGTCTTTCGATGCTGGTCACGGAGTGAAGTTAGATACTCATCTCGCCAACGTTTCCGGAAATGGCTGATTCGTTGCGTGATGTTCCGGGCTTGACGTTTTACATCTGCATTATCGATTGCGTTGTCGGCGTCCTCGTTCACGTAGGGTAGTGACGTCAGTCGGCGACCATACATCAAGAATGAGGGGGGATATGGGCTCCGCGTCGTTGATGTCTGCAGACACATATGTCAGTGGACGATCATTAATAATCGCCTCTATTTCCACGATTATGGTCTGTAACTCTTCCAGGGTGACGAATGACCGACGTCATGTCTTCTTGACAGCTGACTTAGTTACACCGATAAGCCTCTCCCACCAGCCTCCATACCAAGGTGCTCTTGTGGGAATGAACTTCCATGTCATGCCTATGTTGGAGAAATTCCTCTAAATGGATGGAGACTGTATTAAATTTTGTAGATAACGGGATGCGGCTTTAAATGTAGTTGCATTGTCAGACAACATGGTGTGTGGCATGGACTTTCGAAATTCCACAATTGGGTACCACTTCGAGGTGTACGGCACGCGTTGATGCACAGGTGAAGAGGCAAATAAACACCTTCTTCTCTCTTCCGGAGGATTCTCGAATAGACAATGCGCCAGTGAAATCAACGCCTGTGACGGTGAACGATGGGCTGTCATCGACTCGCATTTTAGGCAGTGGCGGTGGATCCCGGTGCTCGATATGCCGGTCCACACACTCGTCGACAGACCACGCACTTCCGGGTTACTGATATCACGACTTGTCGGATGGCCGGAATCCAAAACTTCTGTCTCAGGAAGGTTACTGTTGCGTTTGTTCCAGAGTGCTTATTATGAGTTTCGTGTGCATGGCGTATGACAAGCGTCGTGAAATGGTGTTTCTTTGGAAGTAGAAGAGGGAACTTCGTATCTTCACTGACAGGAGAATTATGAATTCTGCCTCTGCATCGAATGCAATCTGCTTCATCTATGAACAATTTCAGCTGCTTCACGATGGATGAACTACGTAAGCCTAAGTTCAAACATTGGAGCTCCGCTTAAAATACTTCTCACTGCACTAAAGAAATCAACTTTCTTTCTCCATCTTTCAATTCTCGAGTTGATAATACACCGAAGTACATGTCTTGTATTTTCACGCGGCAATTATGAATAAACCTTCGAACGTATGTCAGCAATCGATGTAGTTTGGTGAATGAACTGTATTCTTTGATATTTATAATAGACGCAATGGAGGCGTAAGCTGTGTTTCAGTAACGTTGAACACGCATGGTTCGTTACTTCCGGTATGTAACATGCCGTTTTTGGCCATTTCTATATCATCTACCGGTTTCCATGACGGCCAGTTTGATGGAGAACATAACCAGTCAGGTCCTTTCGACCACAAACGATTTTCCAAGAAGGCTTTGGCGGTGATACCGCGAGTCTGTAAGTCGGCTGGATTGTCGTATGTTGGACAGTACTTCCAGTGAACATTTCCGGTGGTTTCACAGATTTCGTTTACCCGTCTTGAAACGAACCTCTTAAGTGGCTTAGTAGACGACAACCAGTACAGCACAATCTGGCTGTCCGACCAGTAAATGATATCCTGAATGTTGAGAGATGATCGTAAATGGTCTGCGAGTCTCGCGCCCACTACTGCAGCCATAAGTTCGAGTTGTGGTAATGTGAGCTTTTTCAGGGGTGCCACTCTATTTTTCGACATAACCAAGCAGCTTTCTTTGTTTCTTACAATGTATGCAGTTGCTCCGTAGGATTGCACGCTTGCGTCAACGAAAACGTGTANTGTATTCCTTGATTTAAACGTTGAAGCTGTGTAGAATGTGCTAGCTGACCCGAATGTCGATCCCTGATCTGCATTTATTCCGGCTTCGGCAATTTCAATCTCACGAAATATCGCACAACGCAATTCTCTCAGAATCCAGTTTCTGTCGCCGTGTTCGCGCGCTAAATGTTTGCGTACTTCCCCCGGGAGTTTATCGAGGATAATGGGTACTAGCAACCCAACATACGTTGTTTGATCCTGTCCCAACGACTCAAGGCCTCGAATAAACGTTTCCATTTTGTCATAGAATTGTCTAAGAGTATGCAATGAATTCGTTGGCGCTGGTAATTGCACAAGGGCCTGCATAGTGGCATGAATGATTTTGTAAGATTGTCCATATCTCTGTCGCAGCAGATCAATAGCCTTGTGATAGTTAGCATTTGTAAGCGAAAACCCTTCAATAGTCCTAGTAGCATCATGTTCAAGTTGGGATTTCAAATAACTGAACTTCTGAACATCGGTTAAACTTTGATTGAAATGCACTGTCGTTTCAAACGAATCCCAAAATGTTTGCCAATTCAATATGTTGCCATCAAATGACGGGAGAGTCAATTTTGGAAGTCTGTGAAAATTACTAGTATTTGAATGAAAACCGGAACTTACAGTTGGAGTGACGACTTGCGGAGGATTTTGTGGAAGCCATACGAGAGTTGTGGCGGAAGTCGGCAGAGACCAAGTCTGCGTGGTTGAGGAGTTTTGCGGTAGTCAAGTAACTACATCGACAGTAGTTGGTTGTAGCCCGTATGGCGCGTGTGCGGTGGAATTCGACGAAAGTTCATATAGTGCTTCGGCGGCTGCTGGTGATACACGCCTGCTTTCATCAGTGGTGTCTTTATTGTTCGTGTCTGTGGAAATAAACTCTTTCTTTAATTTCTGTAACTTCCGTTTAAGCTGATTCGTGTACGTCGCTGTTTCCGTCATCTCTTCGGGAATTCGGTCAACTTCTGTTTGACTTAAAATCTTCTCATCAATCGCGTTTAACGAGTCCAATACTTCTAAAATGTTGTTCAAAATCATCTCGATGGAGTCACGATCATTTTCATCTTTTGCAGTCTGTAATTCTTCAAGTTCATGTGCGATGATTGCTCGACTCCCATTCCGGATAGACAATAGTTTCTGTAATTCTGGTTTCATTATCATTTTTCGTCACGGCACCATAATTTGTGAGAAATGTGGCTAAGAAAGTACTACGCGTTGTAACGGTTCGATCCTTTATTTACTCTATTCAATCATAACAATACAATGACGTCACCGTCATCGACGGCCGACGTTAACGCGCCAAATGGCGGCAAAGCATGACGTTACATATTCTCAACAGTAGGCATCAACAAATTCCAAGAAATAATTGAAATTAAAGATGAGAACAAATGTGTTCTAATATGTCCTTTTAATAATAATTTTAGAAATACACGTATAACCTATGTTTACAAAAGAAGACTAATTATGTTTAAATGTTCTATCTGTATTGATACGTCTAGCTAATTTCCGTATTAAAGAATTTAAACTGAGGGCAAATAATATATAACTTGAGAGAATATCTTTCTCAGAATTAAAATTGTGTATATAATACCTAACTGCATAAAGAGATTATAAATAAATTACGGATTTCAGACCTTCACTTAACTTTGTTAAAAAAATACGGAGCCTTCTCTTACATATGACATTTTCACAAAAATCTTATATTTGTAAAAAAAAAAAATGAATCAAATGTTGATGTTATTTTGACGCATGTGTTTTCATTTATTATTGCAGTATTTTTCAACTGATGCAAGTAGCTTGTTTATGTTATTTTCATAATAAAATAACTTGTGTAAACTAAAGAATTTGATTAAATTGCATAAAGTCAGACATATCGTCTTTATCTAGATTTATAAAAGACACTGACAATTTGTTGTATACAGCTTATTCAACTATTCGAAATACATATTCGTTATTAGTAGACATTATTTGTAAGTGTTAGGCTACATCTTCTACTAAATACATATTTCTCATACAATATGTGCAAACAGCAATTTTAAACTGAATTGTAGTCGACTTCAGAAGCATTATTATGAAATATCAATTTCAAATAAACATATGAATATAAAAAAGTGATTTTGTTCTTAATTAGAATCAAGTTATCTACTAAATTGAAAAATGTTTTTTTTCTTTCAAACATGCTTTTTTCAATTTTTAACCCTTAACGTCTTTGTTTTATTAGCCGTCCGTGTCAAATCCCAACATCGCCTAACCAACTTTTAAACAAGATCTTGATATACACAATAACATCCATATTATATTATAATTATAATACTGCTTTTTATTGTACATATGAATGAACTCTCTAGAAGTTGTAATCGAATGCATTTCCCATACCGTCTGTCGATGTATTTGCGAACAACTGTACAACTTTATGACAGGTATGTTGGAAAACAAATTTTCTTCCGTCCATTTTCTGAAAAGAATAGAGTTTTGTGTAGTCCATGTGTTCCGTTTATTGGAACTATGTAACTGACGGGTTCTGATTGCCCCTACTTACACACAAAGCAGATAGGAATATTATATGTTGGCTATTTTCTCAATATGTAAAGCAAACGCGTAAAGAGAACATTCCAACAATTGAGGGCTGAAAATGTATTTTAAAAATCGAAGTATAAGATGGCCATTTGCAACGATGTGAAGGTTCCCTTAAAATTTGTTTTTTTTTATTTCGTATAAACAAAATGAATGTTTGTCTAAAATGATAGGTTTTGGTGAAAGGCAGCCTTTTTGTCAAAACAGATGCAGGTTTCGTCATGTCTGTACTAATGCACATGTAATACTAATATAACCTAGAAAAAAGGTTGCACATGAATTTCAAAAAATGAAAAAAAATGAGAAAATCCTATTTGTTGAACAGACACACGCACAGTCAAAACTGTGGAAACTAACAATAAGAATGTATATTTGCGCATTACAAATACAAAAACAAACCAAATGATGCAGTTTCTCGCAATGCCATGATGTCTTGTTTGATGCGATAGACATGGACGCAATCAATCCATCTGATAGAGTAGACATATATATTTAACATGTTGAGGGTAAACCAAATGTGAACAGTATAGAAACCTTTTGAAAACGTATTAAGTGTACGTTCGATGTTTGGCCCGTTGCTAATACAACCTTGAAACGCGACAAAGATCAAAGCATCCAAAACCCCAGAACATCAGTTTAATAACATTATTTTGCACAATGTAACAGTATTGAACTTTTGAATGCACATTAACTATAAACGTCCTTACCATCTGTTGCCGACTGTCACAAACGCTGATGACTTCAGTATTGCACGAGCTTGATTTGACGTATTGGATTGTATGAGGAAGAACTGTGTATGCTGCATGTAGTCACATGTCATCATGACTTTGTTAACGTTCCAGGAATAATGCAGCGTGTATAGACAAACATGGGGCATAGTTCTGTTTTACATTCATTTACAAGTCATCGTGACTTTTTTGACGTTACATGAATATGCCAATGTGTAAAGTCAAGAATGTGGAAGAGAGTTTTTTTGAATACATGCACATGACATCATGAATTTACGTTTCAGGAACATTGAAACGCGTATAGTCGAGCGTGTGGCGAAGTTATGTTTTTGCATACACTCAAGATGGCACCGTGACTGTGTTTACGTTCCAAGTAAACTGAAGCTTGTATGTTCGAACAATCATCAATAGCTGGTCCAATCTGGCTGGTACATTTAATTGGCATCGATGGTTTACTAGTATTCATCCAAATGAGTTAATGAATGGACATGAAATTTCTTGGAGTCGACAGGCAACACCAAAAATAACACTCACGATTTGAAAGTGTCTTTTTATAATTGTTATTAGTATGGTTGCTATTGTTAAAGTACCAAGTAATATGCAGTTGCTTATGTAGTTAAATCGTTGCGTTCACAATCAGACACACCCACACGCAGACTATAACGTGCTTCCGGTGATGTCATTAAGCGGTATTTGTGCCCGTGATTCGCTCATGATCTATTGGTATATATAGATAAACGAATACCCCATCTTTACGTCGATTAAAGCATTAAATATTGATATTGATGTTAAATAAGACTTTTTTGTTTCAGATGATATCACAAGCCTAATATTCCCACACTAGAGTTTGTGTCGCTCTAGTTGGATCAAGGAATATGCCGTCACACACCCCTCCCGCGCTTAACATAGGAAGGAGATATAGCAGAAGTTGCGATGTGATTCAGTATTCGAAAGTCAATAAATTATAATATCGAGGGAAATGCTTTTAGTTTCTTTTTTACATTGCTAAGTTTGTCTGTGTTGATCAAATCAAATACGTAATACTGATTTAAGTATTTTCTCATGCTTATCTTAGTGATTTCTATTTTCTCAATAATTGTCATGCGTTGCTTTTGCAGTTGTCTTTTATTTGGATTTTGTATAGTGTGTTAATACAATCAATTCGATGACGACGTATACAGTCTGTCGCAAAGGCATGATGACTTTTGCAGGTCAGGATGACATATAGTGTTCTTATTTAACTGCGATCGATTGAAGTGACAAACGTTTTCGATTTTTGTTTTCGTTATATTCCGTGCACATCAAGACAAGGTCAAGATGACATTCGTGCGTCAGACCGCAATGGTCATGTTAACCTAAACAGTTATATTCCATGTATATTTTTCAAGACAAGGTCATGATGACATTCTTGTGTCAGACCAAAATGGTCATGTTAACCTGAACAGTTATATTCCATGTATATCTTTCAAGACAAGGTCATGATGACATTCGTGTGTCAGACCTAAATGGTCAAGGTAACCTAAACAGTACTTGACAGATAAATTCAACGCGTTTTGTTTTTCAAAGTTATATATCTTTCACTTGTTTATCTGATGCAACATGTTGCAAAATCATGTATGGCTTTCGTAGCAGCGATGTTATAACGTATATAAACATCATGCTAGTCATCTATTTTTTATGTTTTGATGTGTTTGGTGAACATTTTCGCGCATACTAAAATGCAGCATTGAAAATAGCTGATAACTTTAATATTATAAATAGTATTAATACTAGTATAAGTATAAGTATTAGTATTAGTATAAATAAAAATATAAGTATAAGTATGATAATTAGTATAAGTGTAAGTGTTAGTATTAGATTTAGTATAAGTATTAGTATTAGTATTGGTATAATAATTAGTATTAGTGTTAATATAAGTATCAGTATTATTATTAGTATTAGTGTTAGTATTAGCATTAGTATTAGTATTAGTATTAGTATTAGTATTAGTATTAGTATTAGTATTAGTATTAGCATTAGTATTAGTAGTAGTATTAGTATTAGTATTAGTATTTGAATTAGAATTAGGATTAGTATTAGTATTAAAATTAGTATTAGCATAAGTATTGATATCAGTATTAGTATAAGTATTAGTATAAGTATTATTATANGTAGTAGTAGTAGTAGTAGTAGTAGTTGTAGTAGTAGTAGTAGTAATAGAAGTAGTAGTAGTAGTAGTAGTAGTAGTAGTAGTAGTAGTAGTAGAAGTATTTCCACGGCGCTCGCAAGGCGTTCTTAAAAAAGCTGTTAAAAGCACCGTGAGTTCGCCGAGAAATATCATTAAAAAACAAAAGATCTCTGAGAACAGAAATGCATATTGCGCATGTTTTACGAAATGAATTTACCAGTATCTTACTAAAAATGTTTCTTTTCGAAAAGCATTATTCCCGCAAAATACCGTAAAAGTATTTTATGCTTAGAATATCGAATGTTGCCAAAACGTAAACGTTCTGAGTTAATAGCATAATATGTTATATGCAGGTACTTCTATTAAGTTTTACAAATATAAGCTATTATTTAGGTCCTTTACCGATCTTGTTTCGGCCATTTTGTACCGACGTTCATTTGTGATCACGTGATCTCCCGTAATGTTGTTGGAGATTCATGCTAACATACCTGTCAATCATATTGTAAAACGTTTGGTTATGCGTATGTTGCCGTAATTGTGCAAAAAGGATTTCGAATCTTATTGTCTGTTTCATATGTCAGAATGACATATTTCACTAACTTGTACGCGAAGCAATATTTACTGTACAAAACATTATTGATGAAAACACATGCAAAAAAGCGTTAAATGTAGGAGGTTAGTTAAATCGTCAAACACATTATTGTTGTAAAAACTTTAATTGATGCACGCAGCTGTTGATGTTAATTATTGTATTTAAATGCATGCCGGGCTCGCAATACTCATCTGCTTTATCGATACACAACTTTGTATTTGCAAAGGTATATTATATTATTGTGTTCGAGGATCAAATATCGTATTTAGAACGCGTATTTTGAATTGTTCATTATAATTTGCAGTTTCGCGAAGATGAAATCTCTGGCGTTGATATTTCTTGCCGTCGTGGCGGTTGTCGCTCTGCCGTAGGTGGCAGCATATTAGACATGATATTATAACTCGGACAATGAACGTGTTTTATCAAATATCCATGAACAAACAATAGAGTAGATACTTAGGAGTGTACATTTGGTTTGATTAATATTTATTATATTCACAAAAACATATTTAGTAAATACATTTGAAAAAGAAAAGTCAAACTAAATCGCCGTTTTTGTTGACATCAGTAGAACATATACGAGTCGGGACTCTTTTGATCAGTTGGTCGAGCAATTCAAGAACATTAACTGTATACATATTGTCCGAGTTCAAACTTACACATGCTTGTCGTTTGTCATGTAATCGATACTTGTGTGGTAGTAGAGGTAATAGTAGTAGTAGTAAACTCGAATTCTTTTTAACTGAACATAGTAGTTGTTTCAAACATATTTCATGCGCCACCATTTAAGAACATTTATTTATTTGTTCTATAACGTAATGTTAATTTTTAATAATTGCTCGAATGTTGCATATTCAGATAAATGCGATAATTTATATTTTGAGATAATAACGCACGGAAGATTTCAAACCCTGATATCATTTCGCAAATTGTCTTTATTTTATGGAATGCAAACCTACAATAATTGTTTAATGTCAACACATAACGGATGCATACATAAACTTGAGATAAGTATTTACAGACGTTGTTAAAACACATATATTAATACATATTTGACAAAAACACCAGAATTACGGAATAATAATGAACAATTAATTCGCATAACTAAATGACTTTTGTTATACTAGGCCTACATAAGCGCTTCATAAATTTAAATTTTGAATCGCTTACTAACATGGCCAATGTCGATCTCAACGTTCTAATGTCAGTAGATCTTGCGTCTCGGTTTCCTTTTGGCTGAGGAGCGAATATCAATAATTGCATAACTACTTATACGTATGGTGTACGATTAAACCCATTTATGCCTAGTGGACTCTCCCATCATTCAAAATTGGATCATTGTTTTTCCCCCAAAATTAGGGATGTCTAGTAAATTTATTTCTATATTTAGAATTTTTCTTACAGAAATTCCTTTAAGCAAACAGCGCAGACCCTGATGAGACGCCGCATCATGCGGCGTCTCATCTGGGTCTACGCTGTTTGCCAAGGCCTTTTTTCTAGACGCTAGGCATAAATGAGTTAAGATATGAGCCTCTGAGGCTAATCATTAACGATACTTTCCGCTGTTATTATATTTTTCGTTTAAAGGAAATCTCCAGTCCAGGGGGACAGTGTCGTCCCTGATACGGACTTCATAGGCTAATCTGGGACGACACTTTACGCACAAGCAGTTACACCTTTTTCACAGAGCGAGGCTCATATCTATCTAAAATTGTTGTTCTGTGGATTCTGTTTTCCTGACAACTGTATTTACTCGTTTGTTCCGTGTTTTACAAATATGTACTAATAATAAGGTTTCTTATGTTGGTATTCGGATGTATATGTCCACTTATCAGAACTCTGTACACTGATCATCTGTACATTTTCATTTCAGGACGGATCGAGATGACCATGACGACGTTTGAACGAGTAAACTAACAGACTGTATTAGCACTTTTCTGGATAGTTGAAGTAATAAAAGATCGTAGCATTTCGACTTCTTTGTGTTGATGTTCAACTCACTGCTAAAAGTTAATGTATCAGAATCGGTGTTTTAATTGACATATATCAAAGGCTAGTAAAAATAGCAATAGTTCAGACACTTCACCAAGAGAGACATGAGAGACCAAGAGATGTCGGTATCGTCCGATTTTCAGATTTTTAGTCAAATGATCAATAAATATATATAGTAAATGACAAAGAATAACAACTCATCTATTCAATTAATATCCATACTTTAAGACTGGTTTTACTTCAACTTTATAGAAGTTAACCCATTTATGCCTAGCGTCTAGAAAAAAAGCCTTGGCAAACAGCGTAGACCCAGATGAGACGCCGCATGATGCGGCTTCTCATCAGGGTCTGCGCTGTTTGCTTAAAGGAATTTCTCTAAGAAATATTCTAAATATAGAAATAAATATACTATACATTCCTAATTTTGTAAATAAATTGATCCAATTTCGAAGGATGGGAGAGTCCACTTGGCATAAATGGGTTAAAGAGAAATCATCGAACTAGCGCGTCCGACGTACCTATAGAACACTGTCCATATAAAGCATCGAATTTTGAGTAACGAAAAGTGGCGTCTTTGCCTTAATCAATATACATGGTCCACGCAAAAAAATAAATAATTACGAACGCACATCACTTCTGTTGATGACAATTTAATTAGGCGGGTCAATGTCATCATAACCTTCCAAAGTCATCATGCAAAGCAACAAGCTGAAAAGGTAGTCATCAGATTTTGAATTCCACTTACATACCTTCAACACGTTGCAACTCGATTATTTTTTTTGCTTATGATGGTGTGCAGTGAATAAAAAAGAATTCATGTATAATCAATAAAAGACAAATAGAACGTTACTGTTATTTACTAGTGAATAACAAACTCCTGTTTTGACCAACGAGGTACGAATACACATCAGTCGCGCTTTGGGAAAACGGGTCTTAATGCATGTGCATATAGTCTCGTCCCAGATAAGTCTGTTCAGTCTGCACAGGCTAATCAGGGAAGACACCTTCGGCCTAGACTGGATTTAAGCTTGGTAGACTTCCTTTTACAACAAAACATCCATACAAGCGGAAAGTTTCGTCCCCTATTAGTCTGCACCTGCATAAAGCCCCAATTTCCCAGAGCGCGGCTCATTTATAATTGTTTTAATATTCAAAACAGACATTTCGATTAATAAAATAAAAACTTACATCGACAAGTTATCGTCCGCTTGTGTTAACATAAGCTAAATGGATATTTAAATTAAACGTGTAACGTGTAAATGGCTGATTTGTAAAGTCGTGCGCAGGCGTGTTATTTCAAATTAAGGCTATCCATGTTTAAATAGGTTAAAGTCGTTCTGGCGAGTATTTTTTTTGTCACAATCATTTCTATAAGATACATGTATCTTACGTAAGCTTGTATGCATATGTTAACCTGTTAATAATAAGGATATAACCTTTAAGTTATTAGCATACAAATACATATGATCCATTTATAAGATATACTAAACTATAAAGTTAGCCACGATCTACTAAATATTTGATTTTTTTCGGAAAATTAGGATTTCAATAAAATGGTTACTCTTTGCTAATGGCGTAGATATTATACTGGTGCTAGATATCCCGATCCCTTAAGTGGTCGGTAATTGTTTATCCCGTATCCTTAATGGGTCAACTATTGTGAGGAATTCCGACAATATCATCGCCGTTGGGGTTACCATGTATCTCCCGAAAGCATTTGAAGCCAATTATTGGTTAGTGCTTCTTCAAAGACGACGACTTCCTTTAGTTTTCGAAAGTAAAATAATCTGCATTTGAGTGTGGACAAAAATTGTACATGAGCCTCGCTCTTTGGAAAAGTAGTGTTTAATTCATTGCGTTAAGTGTCGTCCCAGATTAGCATGTGCAGTCCGAACAGGCTTATCAAGGACGACACTTTCCGCTTTTATGATATTTTCATTTAAAGAAAGTCTCTTCTCAGCAAAAAACTATTTGAAGCGGAAAGTGGCGTACCTGATTAGCATGTGTGGACTGCACAGGCTAATGTGGGACGACACTTTGCGCACATGCAGTAAACCCAATTTTCACAAAATAAAACAGATACAATCTGTATTATATTGCTGTTCTTTAAAGAAAACATTAATTCTATTTGGAATATAGCTTTACTACAAGAATAACAACTAAACATATTGCAAAACCAAGTCTAGCTTAACAGCAGAATGTGTAGCTTGTGTAATTACTGTACTTGATGGAGATAACGATTCATGGTCTTTCGTGAGTTTGTTTTTTGTAAAAGTTATTATCCCCACGCTTTTAAAAGCGTGAGTATATTGTATTGATCTCCGCTTTCTGTCTGTCTGTCCTGGCCAATATCTCCTCCTACACTTTTAGCACTAAAACCTTGAAACTTATATGGTAGCTATGAGCAAATGTGCGACGGTGCACTATTTGGAATTTTGATCTGACCCCTGGGTCAAACGTTATGGGTAAATAAATGGGTAAAATGGGTAAAACAAACAACTCATTTTACTAACAATATGCGACGCACATGATAATAACTTTTGAACCAGGGGTCAGATCAAAATTCCAAATAGTGCACCGTCGCACATATGCTCATAGCTACCATGTGTGTAACTTTCAAGGTTCTAGTGCTAATAGTGTAGGAGGAGATAGTGGAGGATGGGGGTTGGGGTGGGGCCGGGTCAGTGATTTTCACTTATTTTTTTAGGTTATTTTACATTACTTTCTTCATTTCTACACCGATTTACTTCAAATTGGTACTCAACGTCTCTTATGACAATACGGTCAATCTCAACTATACATGGCCCCATAACCACCCTGGGGCGCCCCGCCCACACAGACCACGCCCACCCAAACTTTTGTTTAAACATAACTTCTTCATTTATGCACCGTTTGACTTCAAATTATTACTGAAGATCTCTTATGACAACACGGTCTATCTCGACCATCTATGTCCACATTACCCACCCCAGGGCCATTGATAAAGGTAAAGGCAGCTTGATTCCCGTCCTCTTTCAAATTTATCGAGAAGTGCACGGGTACTACTTCCCCGTACCCCAAAATTTATTTTCCTACCCAAAATTGTTCGTACATTTTTTTTTCGTACCCATTTTTGTTTTCATACAAATTTTTATTTTCGTACCCAAACTTTTTCGTACCCCAATTTTTTTTGTGACCATTTTTTTTTTCATGATGTCTTGTTTGATGAGATAGACATGGACGCAATCGATTCATCTGCTATTTTTGACATGTACTCAACATGTTACGTGTAAAATGTTTAGCACGATGCTTATAAAATATTGACACACAACAAAGATTAAAGCATTCAAAATCCCAGAACATCAGTTTAATAACATTATTTCGCAAAGTCGAGTTTGATTTTGACGCACTGGATTGCATGTCATCATGACTTTGTTAACGTTCCAGGAATACTGAACCATGTATAGACAAACTTGTGGCGTAGTTCTGTTTTTGCATACATGCACAATCTAACGCTACTTTGTTGACGTAACATGAATATTGAAATGTGTATAGCCAAGCATGTGGCAGAGATTTGTTTTGTTATACATGCACAGGTCATCGTGCCTTTGTTGACGTTCCACGAACATTGAAACGTGCATATGGCGAAGTTATGTATTTGCATACACTCAAGATGTCACCG